>JAJMAG010000062.1:0-90820 GCA_030564905.1 Geotrichum fermentans | reverse complement strand
ACGTGACCAAACGCCCACCGATCCCAGAGCGATCCTTTGATGAACCTGTTCCAGGGGAAATGTCGTCTAGACAGTCTAGGCCATTTAGACAATCAGCACCACCGCTAATGGACTCGGGTCCCCCGGGTATCCTGGCTGGCTGCTAACGTCTATAGAGTACGTAAACCGCAGTTGACATATAACAAATAATAATAATAATCATCCGTACATACAAGTTGAATCCAAGTTCCGTATTTTGCAATTTTGTTTCAAGTGTTATTGTTTTGGGAGTTTGTGTACACAGGTGTTTTAAAGAGTGTTCGTGCCATTTCAATTTTTGTTATGGGTGCTATTTGGAAAGAACATGGACATGCCAGTTTATTCAACCCAAGACCCAGGACCCAACACTGTCAGTTTGAAGTTCAAAGTTCAAATCTTTCTACACTGAGCATGAGAATGGGTCGAAGTGTGAGTGAGCGTGAGTGTGAGTATGATGAAGTATGTGTATGAGTGAGCATGAGTATGAGTATGAGTGAGTATGAGCATGACGATGACCCTATCCACGTCTCCTCAATCTACACAACTCAATTCCTACACTTGATCCATATACGGTATGCACACTCAACCTATTACTAGAAGCAAGTAGCTACTTTTAAATGTTTCCTAAGAAAGAACGTTCAAAAAAAAAATAAATTGAAAAGCATGTTCAAGTTAACTTGACCTTTTAATCTGACTTATATCCAAGAAGACCAGTCAGTCCATGTACATGTACATGTACAGTACTGCTACCATGTGTGTCTTGTTTATGTGCTAAGCGGCCGTGTACTGACGTTCAGGTCCCGGTCGGATCCACTTGTGCACCGTGCACATGGTAAGTCGGGTTGCCCCTGCTCATTCCTATATCATGGGCCAGTGCACGTATCATGCTCAGTGCTCACAGACGCCCAACGGCATTACTTGTATTGAGTTTTGAGTCTGAAAAAATAAATAGCATGTGATAAAACGGGACAGCGTCCTATTGCATATGAAAAGTTCTGGCTAGAAAGGCTAGCTAGCATCGTAAAATCTCGAGCTCGCTCTAAAGAAAAAAAAGGAGCCGAACTTTGATTCAAAAGGATAGATAGTAATTGCAAAAATCCAAATCCAAATCCAGTCCAAATCCAGTCCACATCACAAGTCCTAAGCCTAGCCTAGCCTAGCCAATTTCTCGTATATTCAAACATTGGAAACTAGAAGTTGGTCAATCAGTAGTATAGCCAACTAATCTCGGATGCAACATACAACTCATTGCCTTCTTCTTTTTCTTTCTCCTTTTTCTTGATCAATAATAATAATAATAATAAAAAAAAAATGAAACTACACTTAACTAAACAAAGTAGCTAAATCATGTACTGTATGTAAAAAAAATCCTCCAAAAATATCATCCAAGCCATCATCATCCAAGTTATCATCATCATCATCCAAGTCCATCCTGTAAACTCACCCCAAGTCCCTAAAATGCATTCCCTAAAGGGCAGTATTCCTCTGCTTTACTCCCAGTCATCATCGCTCTCCTCCTCTTCCTCAGCCGCCGCCGCCGCAGCAGCAGCAGGCTTGCCCGGGCCCGTCTTGGCCACGGCCACGGCCGGCTCCTTGCCAGCCTCGCCTGCCGCGCCAGCTCCGGGCGCAACCTTGGCCGGCAAATCAAGCGTCGACGCGTTCTGCGACACAAGGTCGTACGACGACTCGGACGACGGGCGCGACGACGGCGGGTTGTTGGACTTGATCGATTTCGGCGACGTCGCGGTCTCGGCTTCGGCGGGCGCCGCGCCTCCTAGCTTGGTGGCCAGCGCCGGCTTCCGGGGAGCAGCAGCAGCAGCAGCAGCAGCGGCAGGGGCAGGGGCACTGGTCTTGTCATCGTCTTCCTCGTCGTCCCAGTTGAACGCCTCGTCGTCGTCGTCGCCGGCGCCGCTCGCCTTGGCGGCCTGCTGCAGCAGCGCCTTGCGCTTCTCCTCCTGCGTCGCAATCTGGTCGCGCATGAAGTAGTACTTGACCCAGAAGTCGTTGTACGGGACCGAGGCCGGGACGAGGCGCTCCATGAGCGTGCGCAGCAGCGGGTAGGTCGCGAGGTCGGCCGCGATGCGCTCCGTCTGCGAGTCCACGGAGAAGGCGGCCGCGAACGGCGCGTAGGCGGGGTCGTCGAGCGACGACACCAGGAACGGCTCGGGCGACGTGTGCAGCGCGTGCAGCTGCGCGTCGAGCCGCGTCGAGTAGATCTGGTTGCGGATGTCCTCGGGCACGTTGAACAGGACCTCGCCCTCGCCGGTCGGGGTTGCGCCGCGCGCCGCGGACGCCGCCGTCGTCGTCGTCGGCGGCGCAATGTTGACGGCCTCCTTGAGGTAAGCGCCCAGGTCGGTGCCGAACTGCGTCAAGTACGACCCGGCCTTGTTCTCGACCACCTCGAGGTCCCTGTCGAGCTCGTCAATGTACTTCTGGGCCTTCTTGGTCAGCATGGCAAGCATGTTCTTGGGGCCCTTCTTCTGTGCGGCGCCGTCCTGCGCCTCGCTGCCGTCCTTCACCTTGAGCGTCTCCATCGACGACGCCAGCTCCGTCGACGAGCTGTCGTTCGACCCGGACCCGAGGCCGCGGGGATGCGCCCCGCCCGCGCTCTTCTCCACGTCCAGCTGCAGCTTGTCGACGTCCTCCGACGTGCGCGCCGAGCTGACGAGCTCCTCGATCTCGCTGCGCACGGCCTGCAGATCGCGGCCGGCCTCGACAAACGCCACGTTCGCCTGCTGCTTGGCCTTGCTCCAGAACCCCGTCAGCGTCGTGCCCCACGACGACGACTGCGCCGTCATCTTGGTGAATGCGTTTTCCAGCTCGTTTTCGAGCCGCTCCGCCGCCCGGTCGATGCCCGACGCCGGCTGAGACCCGGCGGGCGGGCCAGTCGTGGTGGCGGTGGCGCCCTCCTCAGTGGGTGGCGCCACGGGCTTGGCGGGCGTGTCGACGACACTAATCGGCTGTAATTGGTCATAGGCCAGGTCCATTGTGTGTGTGTGTGTGTGAATAGCGATGGTGGTGGTGATGGTGGTGGTGGTGTTATGCCAATCAAGGGATGGCCAGTGGGGAGGACGGGGTGATGCGGCGATGCTCTAAGGCGTAAGTCCCAAGGCGTAAGGTGCAAGTCCAGGTTCTATATTTAGGGCTTCGGCGTTTTGCTCGGAACAAATTCAGCGAACGTGAATCTTCCGCTGCCAAAGTTTTGCATGCAGAAAATTGTTCCGGCAGAATGTTTAACCCCCACGGAATTATTGAAGATATCAGAGTAGTCTCTATTCATGCTATATAAACATTATTCATTCATTTCGCCTTATAACAGTTCTTTTTGAGTCTAGTTCTTGAGCTGCAGACCCATGCCCTTGAGGTACTCGACGCCCTTGGTGTACTCGTCGCGCTTTCTGGCGCTGCTCCAGCCGAGCTCGACGGCCATCTCGTCAATGACGGCAGGCAGGACCTCGTAGGCGGCCTTGCAGTCCAAAAAGGCCAGACGGGTGCGGCGGGCCAAAAAGTCAATGGCGGTCGTGGCGTACTCGTACTTGGTGGCGTACTTGACTTCGGCGTGGAGGAAGGGGTATGGGGCCACCAGGGGCTTGCCGGCGGTGGCCACGGCGGTGGACACCCTGTCGGAGGCGGCGGCCTCGGCGGGCTCGAGGAACTCTGCAACGGTGAATGCACGTGTGCCGTAGTTGTCGGAGAGGTGCTTGGCAACCTCGGGGGTCAGGTTGTACTTTTGAATGAGCTGGAAGAACTGCAGGTCGTTCCAGCCGTCGCCGCCCACGAGCTTCAGGGACTCGGTGGCAGTGACGGTGGGAGGGTTGAGCTTGAAGAGCTCGACGCACTTGTCGACGGTCTCCTTGGCCATCTCGCGGTAGGTGGTCCACTTGCCGCCGGCAATGGTGACGAGGCCGGCATCAGACACGGTGATCAGATGGTTGCGCACAAGGGACTCTGTGTTCTTGGCCTTGGGGTCGCGAACAAGGGGACGGATACCGGACCAGGCGGCGAGCACGTCCTCGCGGCGGACGTCCAAGTTGCCTTCAAAGTAGCGCGACACCTCGTCAATGATGAACTGAATGTCTTCCTCGGAGGGGATGGGGTTGGGGGTAATCTCAGTGGGCTGGTCGGTGGTACCGGCAATGACAGATCCCTGCCAGGGCAGGAAGAAAATGACACGGCCGTCAGAGGTGTTTGCGTCAAGGAGACCGAGCTTCTTGGGCGCGTAGTAGCTGGGGAGAATAATGTGGACGCCAGAGGAGGGAGCAACGATTTCACGGGCCTGGAAGTCGTCCAATTGGCGGACGGCATCGCAGTAGGGGCCAGTAGCATTAACAACAGACTTTGCGGAGATGGCAATGGTGGACTCTGAGCCGGACTCGAGGTCCTTGGCAATGACACCATTGATTTGGCCGGTGGAGGGGTCCTTTTGGATGCCCGTGACCTCGACGTGGTTGAGGGCGACGGCACCTTGGTCAATGGCGGTGAGGGCGAGGGAAACGTTCATACGGGCATCATTGTGGGAGCCGTCGTAGTAGACGATGGCGCCCTTGAGGTTATCACAGTTGAGCTGGGGGAAGGCCTCGAGGGCCTTGCCACGGGTGAGCATGTAGGAGGACTCGAGTCTCTGTCTGCCGGAGAGAAGGTCGTAGGCCTTGACGCCGACCCAGAAGTAGGGGAGCTGCCACCACTTGTAGACGGGGATCATGATGGGGAGAGCAAAGGAGAGGTGGGGAGCAATGTCGAGAAAAACCTTGCGCTCGTGGAGGGCCTCCTTGACGAGCTCGTACTGGGAGTAGTCGAGGTTCCAGATGGCTTTTTCGAGGTATCTGATGCCTCCGTGGATGAGCTTTGTGGATCTGGAGGAGGTTCCGCTGGAGAAGTCATCGCGCTCGAGGAGAGCAACCTTGAGGCCGCGGGAGGCGGCGTCGAGGGCGACGCCCGTGCCAGTCGCGCCGCCGCCAATGACGAGCATGTCGAAGACGTCGTCGGGGTTTGCGGGGGTGGACTTGGAGAGGCGGGTGATGAGGTCTGCGCGGGATGGTGGGGGTTTGGCGGGCGAGGGCAGCGGGTGGACCTGGGCGGCCGTGACGAGAGGCTTTTTTTCCGAGGAGGCATTTGCCTGGAGCACGGAGAAGGCGGCGGCGGTGGAGAGAGCCGCGCCGGCCGAGGCGTAGGCAAGGGCTCTGCGAGAGAACATGGTTTGAATCGGGGGAGGATTGGATTCAAGGGATTCGGGGGATTCACAGGAGAGAAGAAGGGAAGGAGGAGGAGGAGGAGGAGGAGGAAACGGAGGAATTTAAATAGTTTTCAGCGGATGAGCAGCGAGAACGCGGGTACTGGAGCGGGTGTAGCTGGAAAAAGCAAGCAGGCGCGAAAAAGAAAAGGCGAGAGGCGGAGAAGGCGACACAAATGGCACAAATGGCACTAATGGCACAAATGGCACAAATGGAGCGGCACAATTGACGTCGTTCGGCCTGGCGACAAGAAAGGCGAGAATCACATGGAAGACACGGTGTCGTTACCACCAGTAGCACTGGGGGACTAGTAGTAGCACTTGAGTATGCTGGGGATCACTCAGTTTACTCAGTTTACTCAGTTCACTCACTCACTCACTTCGTTCTCTCTATTGGCTCGCTCACTTGGCTCACTTCGCTGGCGTCGCTTGTTTTCGTGGGCAGATGGAACACGTGATGGCGTTACCTAATCAGTGGGTGCGTACGTAATAATCGGCGCTTCCCCCCCCCGGACTCCGCGGCAGCTGTGCGCAGAGCTGTGCGCAAAGTGGAAAACGCGTGTGGGGGCGGCGGCCTCGATCGGGACTTTTGGCTCAGATGACGATGGAGCCACGAGAGAGACAACGCGAGACGCTACTCAAGTGCCAGCGCGTTGATTGGCGGAATACAGCGCACAAATCCACGGAAAAACTACAAATGTCGGTCGCTTTTGGTGTCAGCGACATCAACACACAGGCGACACATTTGCATTCCAATGGGGAAATTTTCCCACGCAGCGCAAAAAGTGACACCACGAAACTCAAAAACAAAAAACAAAAAACAAAAAACAAAAAAACAAAAAATTCAATGGAGAAAACTCAACGAACAGGAAAATTAAACCAAGAATCATGGAGGAGAGAAAAGTCAATGAACAGGAATCAATAAATCAACCATCAAGAATCATCAAGAATCAATCATCATCATCAACCATCATCAACCATCATCATTCTCCACTCACCAGCCATTGCCAGCCAACAGCCACTGCCAGCCAACGGCCACTGCACATCACCCGCCCGATTACTGATCGTGGCGTCCACCATCGCACCCACGCAATTCATCCACACACAACAACGTTAATACACAACATACTTCTACTCCACCACTCCCCTCGTAGTCTCCCTCTATATATTAGGCCCGCTCTTCACCTTGTCGTGCGCCATCACAGAAAACACCCGCCCCGCCCCGTCGTACATCCGCCCCGTGTACGTCGTGAACCGCCGGCTGTCGCTCACCAACTCCACCGCCAGAAACACCCGGTCCCCCTCCTTCACCCCGCGGTGGTAAATCACCTGCAGCATCCGGCTCACCCCAAAGTCCTGCGCAAGCCTCCCCATCATGGGCTCCACGTAGCTCTCCAGCCCCTGCTCCCCCAGGCCCTCCCAGTAAGTGTCCAGCACCGCCCGCGCGTACGTCGAGAAGTTGTCGTACACCGTCGCCACGCACCCGCCGTGCATGCTGCCCATCGGGTTCAGCACGCTCGCAGGGCACGTCAGCTCGAAAACAACGCTCGCCAGCGGCGCCGACGCGTCGCGCTCGCTCGCAGAACGCACAGTCGCTGACACCGCCCGCCCCTGCCGGATCAGCTCGTGCCCGTACATGGTGTCCCGCTGCGGGTGGAAGTCCGTCATCACCTTGAGCACCACGTTCACGCGGTCCGCCAGGTTGGTTTTCGGGTTGAGTCCTGCAAATGCCATCGATAATGAGAGAATGTAATGGAGTAAAAAAAGGGAGTGTGGAGAGGAGGCCATAGTTATATAGCACATCTCCACATCCTCGGCCTGTGGAGAGGGGCAACCAACAAGCCGAGCATGAAGATGAAGAGCAACATCGCTAGTCAAACTCTTTTCACCATCGTGGCTCACATAGACCGTAGAAACGTCCCATCAAGCACAACCTATCAAGGCCTCTAGTCCTCTCGAGTGCTCTCAAAGGCCTCGCCAGCCAATGTCCTCTCACTCGTTTCTCCTTCGCTTCTCACGTTTCACTGATTCCATCGTTTTTCCCAACCCCTGCCCTAGCCTCCTCCACCAAACCCGAGCCTCGCCGCCATCTACACGGAACCAGCTGCGCCGAGTATCTTCACCAGCAGCGCCGAGTACTTCACCAGCAGCGACATGGACAGCCAAGGCACCAAAGACAGCGGCGTCGAGCTGCCACCCATCCTCCCCGGCGCGCCCGCGCCGGCCGCCACCACCGCCGCCGCCATCGATGACCTCGACATGGACCCGGACGGCCGCGCCGACGACCCCGCCGCGCGCAGGTCCAAACACCCATCCACCGTCGAACTCACCTCCGCCCTCGGCATCCAGACAAAAGCCCGCAGCAGACGCGTCTGGACCCGCGAGGAGGACGAAAAGCTGCGCCGCCTCGTCGCGCACTGGGGCGACCAGCGCGGGAAAAACAGCCACTGGGACCAAATCAGCGCCCAGTTCGAAAACAGGACAAACAAGGACTGCCGCAAGCGCTGGTTCCACTCCCTGGACCCCACGCTCAAGCGCGGCAGGTGGACAGAGGACGAGGACCGCATCCTGCTCGAGGCCTACAACAAAATGGGCTCCGTCTGGAACAAGATCGCCCAGCTCATCCCCGGACGCACCGACGATCAGTGCTCAAAGCGCTACAACGACGTCCTCGACCCCAGCGTCAGAGACCGTCTGCGCGAGTGGACAAAGGAGGAGGACGACAAGCTCGTCCAGCTCGTCGAGCAGCACGGAACCCAGTGGCGCACCATCTCCTCCCGCATGCAGGGCCGCACCGGCCTCACCTGCCGCAACCGCTGGCGCAAGATCGTCTCTCCCTCCGTCCCCAAGTCTGCAAAGCGGCCCTCCAAGCGCAAGCGCAGCAGCGGCTCCATGGACGACGACGACACAAACAACAACAACAACCTCAGTGACGACGACCAAAACGATGCGAATGACCTCGAGGACACCGTCATGACAGACTCCACTCCTGGCTCCATGCGCCCGCCAATGCAGACCGCCCGCATCACATCCCCAAACATGGTGTATTCAATGGGGAGCACGCCGAGCTCAGATGTAATGATGTCCCAGGGAGGAAGCGGAGCAGGAAGCATGGGCTCCTTTGACAACTTCAAGTCAAGCTTCATGGACTCGGCCATGAACGTCCCGGGGCTGCGGCGTGGCAGTGACTACTCGTCAAGCACCGCCGCGCCTTCGCAGCTCGACTCTCCAATGACCACTGCGCTCTTGCAACAGGTCAAAAACACGCCAATCCCAAAGGACTCGCCGCCGCAGGAACAAGACTACTCCACGTCCACGTCTACAACGACGCAGTACACGTTTTCGCTCGGCGACGGGCTCCGCAGAACGGGCGCCCAGGACAAGCATGAAATGCAGCTGAGCCATGGCGACCTCGAGGCGCTTGTCAAACTCGCAGCGGCAAACGGGCAGCAGATTGTAATCCACCAGCACAACTACACCCATCACCATCACCACCACTACAGCCCTGGATCCGGGCCCTCGAACCAGCCCGTCGCTACAGCTCGACGTGAGACATCCATCCCCCAGTCCTTTTTCCAACCCCAACACTCACACCACCACTCACAACCATCCCGCCGCCACCGCTCCTCCTCAACCTCCACTACCTCTCCCTCTACATCCTTCCCTTCCAACTCCTCCTCCCTCGCCTCCGCCTTCACGCCCAACACGTCAACCACCAAGCCCACGACCACGACCACCAGCGCCAGCGCGGCCCCCGACAAACCGCAGCTCAGCACCTCCGACGTCGCCAACCTGTCCAGCCTCTTCAGCGAGCTCGAGGACCTCGAGGACCTCGAGGACGGCACCGAGTTCAACCCGTTTGAGTTTGCGCGCCTGCACCCGCCGCCGCCGCCCCAGGCGCCCCAGAACCACAAGAGCCATCTGCCCAAGACGACCCTCGGCGGGCCCGGCTCGGGGCCTTACAAGATGGAGGAGCTGCAGTTTGCATTTGCGGGTATCCCGTTTAATCCGTCGTAGACCGCACAAAGAATCACGACAGGATAAATGGCAATGACAAGACGCAGCAGCTTAATTAACTGTATGGATGTGTAAAAAGAATCAATAGTGTAATGATGATACTCAATGAATTACAATGAAGGTAAAGCACGAGCTCTGGGCTGGCGATCTTGTACCCCAATTACTCTATTGAGTGAACACTCAACATCCGCAAAGCCGGCTGCTAGCTATCCTTCTAGCAGTCCCAGGTTTGTGCAAGTTTTCAGTGCCCCGACTCCACGACCAGCCCGACTGAAAAGAACCGAGTCCCGAGCACCCCCGCCGTTGCCAAACTTAGCCGCGCTGCTGACTCAGCGGACTCATGGGCCTCGAAAAAAAAAAACAATCGCATAACCGTACAACAAACCTGCCCACCACAATCTCTTGTCTCATTCCCTACTAGACAAGCCTCTTCGAAAAAAGCCAATTCATCCAAAAGGCCATCACCACCCACAGGCATAACGCTCCCCGATCTTAACAACACGCTCTCTGTTTTTCGCTACCAATGACAAAGGAACTCCCCGCGCACGCGTTCATCCGGACGCTGCAGATTGCGGATCTCGAGCAGGTCCTGGCGCTCGAGGAAGCGGGCTTCCCGCCCGAGGAGCGCGCGTCGCGCGACAAGATCAAGTACCGGCTCACGGCGTGCCCCGAGCTCTGCGCGGGCGTGTTCATCCGGCGGTTCAAGGACCCCAAGTACAGCGGGGATGGCGTGACGGCGGCCGGCGCGGCTGCCGAGGACGAGGAGGACGGCGACGAGGCGCACGAGGGGTTCCGCACGGCGACGAGCACGGCGGCCGACGAGCAGCTGATCGCGCACATCCTGGCGACCAAGATCAACGAGCCGCGGGTGACGGACGCGTCGATGGAGGTGCCGGCGGTGGACGAGTACCACCGGGTGGTGGACCCGCGGGCGGACGCGCGCGGGCACCGCGACGAGGGCCGCACGCTGGCCGTCCACGCCGTGGTCGTCGACCCCACGTACCAGGGCCAGAGCATTGGCAGCATCATGCTCAAGGACTACATCCAGCGCGTCACCACCCTGCATCTCGCAGACCGCATCGCCATCCTCGTCCACGACAAACTCAGGCCCTTCTACGAGCTCCAGGGCTTTGAGGCCCTGGGGCCCAGCGCCGTCTCGTTCTCGGGCGGCGGATGGATTGACATGGTGCGCCCGCTGAGCGACAACGACGACGACGAGTAGACTTGGTGACATCCCCCCTGGTTTCTGTATACATTCATCCATATACATTCATCCATATATATATCCATACGTATATATTCATACATGCTCTTATAGCTCTTCATACGATCTACGATCCAACATGAACCTCTCAACCGTGCGCACAAATTCAGGGGGCCCGCAGAAATGGCGCCATTGGCTGAATTCGCAACCCCCAGCATGGCCCACGACAGGGTAAGAATAAGCACCTCAGGCAAAAGGAAATTCACCATCGACAAAAAATAACTTTTGGATCAATCAACCAACATCCACACACACACACCTCGACTACCATGGCCTCCATTGCAACGACGACAGCAGCAGCAGCCCCCGCGCCTGAAGACGCCCCCGCGCAGCTACTACCCCTAGGTCAGTTCTTTTCCCTTCCCTCTCTCGTTTTGCCCCGCTAACCCCCGCGCTGTAGAACTGGTGGACACTTGCATCGGGTCGCGCATCTGGGTCATCATGAAGGACGAGCACGAGTTCAGCGGCACGCTGGTCGGGTTCGACGACTTTGTCAACATGGTGCTGGAGGACGTCACGGAGTACGACGCGAGCGGCGCCACCACCAAGCGCAGCAAGATGCTGCTCAACGGCAACAGCATCTGCATGCTGGTCCCGGGCGGCGAGTTGTAAAAAAGCACCCTTCATAGAGACATGATTTATTTTATTTTATTTTCATTAGTTATTTTCAGTAAGTCGGTTTTACTTGCCGGCGCTGCTGTGGTCCAGCGCGCTTAGGTCCATGGAGGACATGTGCCAGAGCGCCAGCATGAGCACGCTGCGGTACGGCGCGTACTTGTTGGCAATGAACTCCATGGTGTTCTTGTCCGGGACCTTCCACTTGTTTTTTGCGCCGGCTTTGGCGGCCGGCGTTGGTTTCTTGGCCACGCTGCGCACGCACGCGCCCGGCTCCTTGGCCGCCGCGTGCGCGGTCCAGTCCACGGCCGCCAGCTCGTCGCGCAGCGCCGGGTGCCGCGCCAGGTACACGCTGACGCCGCGCTGGATGCCCAGGTCGCCGATGCTGAACACGTTGAGCCGCTGCAGCCCAAACAGCAGAAACATGTCGGCGCTCCACGGCCCAATGCCCTTGAGCGCCACCAGCGCGTCCACGATCTCGTCGTCCGTGCCGTCCTTGAACAGCGCGTACGTCAGCCGCCCGTCCACAAACGCCTGCGACAGGCCCACCACGTACTCGGCCTTGCGCGCCGACAGCCCCGCCGACCGCAGCACCTCCTGCCGCGTCGCCGCCACCACCGCGGGCCCGGGGTACCGCAGCCTCTTGTCGAGCTCCCGCAGCTCCGCCGTGTCCTTGCCCGGCACCTCGTACTGCAGCGGGCCCGCCGGCACCTGCCCGGCCCCGCTCTGGTCAAACAGCAGCTTGAACTTGCGCTGGATGCTGTTTGCCGCCGCGCCGCTGATCTGCTGGGCCAGCACCCCGCGGAGCAGCGCCTCGTAGTACTGCTGCAGGAGCTCGGCGGGGGTGCGGTCCGCGCGCGCCGCGTCGTACCCGAAGCAGTCCACAAACAGGTGCTCCTTGGCCAGGACGTGGTCGAGCGACGGGTCGACCTTGCGTGCCGCCGCGAGGGCCTCCACAAACCCGGGCACGAACTTGAACGGGCCCTTTGGCGGCGGTGGTGGTGGCGCCAGTTCCTGTAGAGCTGCTGCTGCGCTGTCAGCCTTGCTCGCCTTTGGCTTGGCCCTGGCCTTGGTGGCGGGGTCTTGCTTGGGGGTTTCGGTCTTGATTTGGGTCTCCTTCGACACCCGGGCCTTGACCGCGACCTTGGCGGTGCCCGTGGCCTTGCTCTTGACGGTGACTACCGTCGACACCTGTGCTACTGTTCTTTTGCTTCGTGTGATGGCCATTCTTGCGGTTGGAGGGAGAAACATGCCCCTCTCACTCTGGATTTAGTGGACTTCATGGGCTTTACTTTTCTGGATTTCAAATGCGGAGCGGCTTTATACTAAAAAAAAAAAAAACACCTAGAAATAACCAACGCCAAACTTTCGATCGCCACTTCCCTCACTCCTTAGCAAACAAACTCCTTTTTTTTCCCCCGGACAAATGCAGCTGCTTGTTACTTTCGACTCTAATGAATCCTTTCTGACACTGGACGTCGGGGAGGACATGACGCTCCGCGATCTCATGGGTTTGATTGAGATCGAGGGCAGCATTCCCGCAGATAAGCAGATCGTCTACTACAACGCCAAACAACTCACCGACGCCGACGAGTCGCTGAAAACGCTTGGCTTCACCGAGGGCGACATGATTCTGGTGCGCAACAAAGAAGCCGTGCAGGCGTTTCTGGAGCAGGAGCGCGCGCGCTACGCCGCCGAGCGCTCCATGCAACCGCACAACGGTGACGCCGAGGAGGCCGATGAGAGCGGCGCGCGCTTCAACGAGACGGCGCTGTATGCTGGGATCGAGCAGGTCCGTAACCAGATGATCTCGTCGCCCATGATCAAGAGCGGCGTCCTGCAACGGTACCCGCAGCTCGAGGAGGTCATTCACAGCAAGGAGGCGTTCCGCGCCGAGATGGTCAAGATTGAGCGCGCCCGCTACATTCAAGAAGAGAAACGCGGCGCCGCGCTAAAGAAACTACAGGAAGACCCCTACGACGTGGAGAGCCAGCAGATAATTCTCAATCACATCCGCGCCGACGCCATTACGGAGAATTTCAATATCGCAATGGAGGAAAACCCCGAGGTGTTTGCCAGCGTGACGATGCTGTTTATCAACATTCGAGTGAACGGGCACCACGTGAAGGCATTCGTCGACTCGGGCGCACAGGCCACAATCATGAGCCCGGAGTGTGCCGAGGCGTGCTCGTTATCGCATCTCATTGACAAGCGGTTCCAAGGCATGGCCATGGGTGTCGGCACGGCCAAGATCCTGGGCCGGATCCACACGGCGCCGTTACTCGTTGGCGACGCCGTGCTCGCGGCTTCGTTCACGGTCATGGAAGGCAAGTCGGTCGATTTCCTGCTGGGTCTCGACCTGCTCAAGAAGTACCAAGCCCAGATTGACCTGAAACGCAACGTGCTGGTGATTGCAGACAACGAGGTCCCGTTTCTGCCTGAATCCGAAATCCCCAAGAACTTCATGGAGGGCCACGCGCCGCTGGAGCCCCAGCTCATGGTCCCCGACTCGGCTTCTTCCAACACCGCGGCCGGTAGCAGTTTCAGCCACGCCGCCGCCTCGGCCGCCAACGTCCGGCCTCCCTCGACCCCAAGCCAGGGCGGCTCCTCGTCCAAACGACGCCACATTGACCCACGTACACAGCAGCAGCAGCAGCAGCAGCAGAAACATTCAGAGGAGGTCATTGCCAACCTGATTGCGCTCGGCTTTACACGGGCCCAAGTTGTCGGCGCGCTAGACCGCCACGGCGGCGACCCTGATCTGGCCGCCGCTCAATTGTTTGAATCATCGTAGCTCGTCGGACCCACGCCTAAGGAACCCAAGAACAACATTGAAAAAAGAACTAGACAAGAAGAAAAAAAAAACAAAAAAAAAATTTTTTTAAAAAAAAAGAGGATTATTAGATTTGGGTTTAACAAAAGTATTATAAAACGGGAAACGGAACACATTGCATTTCTCTATAGTTAAGCCCAGCCCAGTGAGAAGGAACGATCCATGAAGCGTTATAAGTTTTATTTAACAAGAAGAACGGTTTGCAGAACGGTTTGCAGAAAGACATAGCGTTTAGCTTGACAATTAGAATTCAAGATGATTACATGTATACAGTTCACGTCCCTTCTTTTCGAGATCTACCCATTCATAACTTCCGCATGGGTGAATGCTTTATTTTTATTTTTATGTTATTTTTTTTTTGCTTTCTACTTTATTCAAGATTGGATTTTTAGGAACTAGGTGAACTAGGCGAACTAGGTGGAGTCAGTGTTATCTCATAGTGGAGTTATAGAACTATGCTTGTACAAACATGGATCGGACAAATAGGTTGAGGAATAAGTTAAGAAGGAAACCAAGAGAGTAAAGTAGAAAGACAAAAATAGAAGATGTTGTCGTACATTGAGTTTATAGAGGATGTCGTGAATCATTTTTTTTTTAGCTGTTGATGAAGGACATGGGATTTATAAAGGCATCCATGTTGGCGTCCTTCGGGTCCTGTTGTTGCTGCTGTTGCGTTTGAGCTTGTTGCTGCTGTTGCTGCGCCTGCTGCTGTTGTTGTTGTTGCATCATCTTTTGCATTTGTTGTCGTTGGTACTGTTGCATTAACTGCTGCTGCTGCTGAGTGAGTTGCTGCTGCTGCGCTTGTTGTTGAGATTGCTGCTGCTGCTGTTGTTGTTGTTGTTGTTGCTGCTGCTGCTGTTGGAGCATCTTCTGTTGAAGCATCTTTTGCTGGAGTAGCTTCTGCTGTTGCAATTGCTGCTGCTGCTGCTCTTGCGGGCTCTGGTGAGACTGTGGCGAGCTCGCGGTCATCTGTGACTGCTGGTCGTGATCCTTCTGCTGCATTTTCATAAACGACTGCTGATACGACTGGGCCATTTGCTGCTTGCCCTTTGGAAACAACATCTCCAGCTTAGCGTACACTTCTTTTAGTTGCGGCACTTCGACAGGCGCAAAGAGGAGCTGAGGGCCCTTATCCAGGTCAGGCACGGCTTTGCCCTCGGCAACGTTTGCAAGCCATACAAGATTGGCCTGTAACCGTTTCATGCATCCAGCAAATATGACGTCGTTGGCAGTTTTTCCGGGCGGTGGAGGCGCTCCTACTGGCGTTGTCGCAGGATCGTTGTAGTTGCCCGTAGACAGCATTGCATAGCGCAGTAACTCTAGGTTTGCCTCCAGCAGAACAGTGATTCTGGCTTGATCAACACCAGGCGCAGCGGCCACGGAACTAGGGGTATTTGGTTGCATGCCAGCGCTGGCCGTGGATGATCTTCGACGGTCAAACAAACCAGCCGTTGGCGTTCCCGCATATGATATTGCCGAGTCCTTTGGTGGGCTCTGATGATCTTGTGCTGCTTGCCACGCCCCATTTGCTCCAGGTGTGCTCTGGGCACTGCCTTGCCCACTACCTCCTGCCAACACGGCCTGGTTATTGCGTATCCTCATACGCTGCTGATACTCCATCTGTTGTTGAATTTCCTGCTGCTGATTCTGGATTCTTTGCTGTTGTTGTTGGAGTTGGAACTGCTGCTGCGCGCTAAACTGGTCCTGCCTTCCTGCTCCAGGCCCGCCCGCTTTAGTCATTCCCTGTGTCGTCGGGGTTCCAGGCGTGCTACCGTTACTTTTGGCGATGCCCTGCTGCTGTCCCGTCTGCGGCTGCGCACCGGTCCCTGGCCTGTTTGCGCCTGGCGTGCTTGAGAACCCCGTATTGTTGAAGTGACCGAGGTTCATCTGATATTGCTGATTGAAATTCATTATATATGCCGCTAGCTTCCGATCTTATGAATTAACGCGTATTTGGCCCTTGCGTAATGTTTACTTTGAATGTGATCCTAAGTCGTGATTTTTGTTACCCAAACGCGACGCGCGCTTATCGGTAAATAATAGAATAAATATGAGGCAAGCTTGCCGTGGAATAAAATGCACTGGGTTTGCTTCAGCTCTCTTATGCGTGATGAGTTATACCGTCGTGGTTCTTGTTTTCCCGTGTCCAAAGCGGTCCTACAGAGTGAATGAGGCGGATTTGCTTCGTGTCGATGGCATTCGAAGAAGAACAAAAAAGTCACAGGCACAAAAACTGCAGTACCCCAAATTGCCCTTACCCTGAAAATACCAATCACGTGAAAACACAGTTGACGATGAACGTTCAGAGGAGTTCACAGGAGCTCACTGGTGCTTGCTGGCGCTCAGGTATCCAGGAATATCGAAAGACGACGAATGGTTTATCAAAAGCATGATTTGAGACTTAAATGCCAACTGAAAGAGTGAATGGGGAAGTAGGTGCCAATAGTTCTGTTTACTATTATCCGCTATTGTTTGGATGCGGTCTTCACGCGTATGCTGTTCACCTTAGTCGCTACAGCTGCCAGGCGCTCTGGTGCAACGGCTGATATCATTTGCTACTCCACATATACACAGGGAATACGTGTACCACTTCTTGGCAGGGGCTAGTGTGCTGCTCTCGATGAGCTTGTAGCAAGCACACTCCCTACGCCGTATCATACAAATCAGTATCTTTCTTCTAATTTCTATTGTAATACAGTATATAAACAATCTTTCCGCCTTATTATTTTTATTATTCATTCCTTGTGAGGCTTAAACCCCATCGCAGTGTTCCTCACATCGCTCGTATCTGTCCACTCGCGTAGCTTCGCGTCGTTGATTGTAAACACCGACCTAAGACCAAGTTTGGCCAGGTTCGCTTGTTCCTCGGCGGCACTCTCGCCCGTCAGTGATGACACGACAGAGCTGCCAAACTGCTGCTCGGTCTGGATCCATGCAAGTAACCCACTGCGCGTCAAGAGAGCAGTCGAACCGCCTTGGATTTCCTGTGCGCGCTGCACAAGTTGTCTCGTTTTCAGGCGCAGGGCGTTGTGGTTCATCACATAGAACGAGTTTTGGAACTTGGCATGACCTGCCGTGGTACTCTGCACGACAAGAGGGATCGTGCTGGTCAAGTTGAAAAGCCATTCAAAGACGCCTGCTTTGAGGTAGAGGTTAATGTCACTTAAAGTGACTAGACCAGAAATGAGAGTGTCCGCAAGCCACACCAATTCCTTTCCTTGAAGATCGCCAGATCCCATACCACCATCATCAGTTTTACTAGCTGTCGTCAAATTGCGATATAAAGGGATTTCAGTGGGTCTGATCGAATGTCCTACCAAAATATATTCGTTGATTGCTTGGGCATACAAGAAATGACC
Organism: Geotrichum fermentans; assembly: GCA_030564905.1. Taxonomy (NCBI): domain Eukaryota; kingdom Fungi; phylum Ascomycota; class Dipodascomycetes; order Dipodascales; family Dipodascaceae; genus Geotrichum; species Geotrichum fermentans. The sequence goes on along the minus strand of JAJMAG010000062.1, from coordinate 73,484 downwards.
TGGGTTGGACGCGATTTCTAAGATTTGTGCCAGGAACACGCACACGGATGTTGGAAGAGATTTGGGATCAGTGTCGCTTTCTTCTATATCTTCAAAATAAAAAAGGATCTTGGTGAGAAAAATTCGGAGTAAATCCTCTTCACGGTATGTTGAGTCTTTGATGCTGGCAAGACAGGCGTTCAAGAATGAGAATGCAATTTTGGACACACCATTTTCCACCGTTTGCTTTGAAGTCTCGCTAATGCCAGATGTAATGGTGGAAGGGTACGAAAGACAGCAAATAATGGCACCAAGGCCACCTGTTTCAACCAGTGTCTTCAGATCAGTTACTTGTGACTCCCTGACAATGTTAGATGAAGCAAGCATCAACAGGAGAAATTCGAGGTCGTAGGTATATTCTGAACGTAAAAGCTTAGTGTAACTCATCAAAAGCTCAAACTTTTCCTCAAACGAAGTAACATGGTTAGACGAAAGTGCGTTCATGTAAGGAAAAAAAGGCACTGTGCAGTCAAAGTTGCGGACAGTATTTTTGATCAAATATGAATCCACTGTTGCTTCGAACCCATCTCGAGTGTATGTAAACATTTGAGTAATCTTCGTTGTAGGCGCATCACTTAGCAGAGTATCGTCATAGTTTTCACCCAGACCAGTCTTGCTCGATTGCTGGTCGAACGCATCGGCGGCGGCAGCAGAAAACACCCAGGAGTAGATAGAGTTGGCAAAACTGATGCTTGTTCGAGATTCAATCTTGCGGAGAATTTCAATCATTAGCATATCCTGGGGCCGCTGTGTGCCCATACACAGGGTGAGCACTTTATCCTGGATGCCCTTATTAGAATGCCTCGTGACATCGACATGAAAAAGTGTATAGATAATGTATGCCAGTGTCAAACCACTTCCAGTCGAGTTGGCAGAGCTCTTGTCTAGCTCCATAAGACTCAGAACTTTATCATGGTTCAAAATAATCTGCAAAAGCTTGGTGAACTCAATCTGCTTGCCTGCTAATCTCGTTGGTAGGATGAAGCTTGCAATCATCTTCAAGACTGGAAGAGCATTCAAATATTTATTAGATGCAATCTCTAGTAACGTGTTCAGTGAGTCTGTAGGTACTACCAACCACAGGTTCAACTTGGACTTATTCACAATGGACGTAAGACTAGAAATGAGCAGCTCCGCCTTTTCACCAATAAAGTCGTCCTCTGCTAGCCTTTTGTTGAGCCACAGGATACAGCGTTGAGACCAGACACGAATAGCTTGAATAGCAGGAGATTTTTCGTCAGTATTGCGAGAATAGAGAGTACCAACAAGAGAAACAGTCTCTGGGAGAATTGTTTCAGTGCCCTTGCTTTCTAACACGAAGCGGACAATAGCATGTTCCAACTCATCGTTACTCCGTAGAGTAAGTAGCTGGTCAGCAACAGAAATTGCTGCGGTCAGCAATTGCGTATCATTGGAGTTGCCCAATGCCTTAACAACTATCCCTATTGTACTCAAGATCAATGGCTGTAAAGCTTCCTTCTTCTGTTCATCGTTCACAGCATCACCGAAGAATTCTTTCACAATTGTCAGGAACGTAAGGTCATCAATGTATGAGTTCCCGACAAACCCTTCAATGGCCTTGGTATCCAACAAAGGTAACCGCCTGATCAGAGAACTCAAGACTTGCGAAGCAGAAAATGCAGGCTTTCCACAATACTCCTTTAGCGTTTCAATAAACAAGGAATTAATAACAATGGGCGTTTTGTCAACATATTGTTTGAGCGATGCAAGAATACTAGCAGGAGAAAGTGAACGCATGGCATAATCAATGATACTCTTCATGGCAGTTTCAGGAAGACTTTTCCCAATGTTAAGTGTCAGATAGCGATCAAACAAACTGCTAATGTCGTAAATCTCTGTGCGAGCAAGAAAATAGTCCAAAGAGTTTTTCAAAAACTGTTCATCTAGTATCCAGGAGCCTCTCTGAACAAGAGCGGCTTTCTCTTCTGCAAGGTCACTGTTTAGTATAAGTTGTTTTAGTCGGCTCACGAGTTCAACAAATCCCTTTTGTGTCTGAAGCTCTAATTCATTAAACGAAGCCTGAATCACCTCTAGGAATCCACAAACCAACTTGTGGTTTTCAACGGTCAGTAAACAATCCCAAAACTCCTCTTGTAAAATGAAAGAGCGAATCTTCAAGGGCAGCACTGTCAGCTTAGAGAGTAAATGTTTCCTCACTTCAGAATCTTCTTCGTGAAGCAATCTGTAACGTAAGAAAAACAAGTCAACAACATTCAAAATAAACTCGTTCGGCTTTTTCAGTAGCTTGGCACTAGGAAAGGACAAAATTCGTTCGCAATAGTATTCATTTAAGACGGCGTCTTCCGTAATATTCACCCATTTGTCTTTAATTGTTGAAAAAGAGCCTCCCATTTCTTTCAAGTGACCCAAAATACTCAGCTCAGCATCAGTAGCAAGTTCAAGTATTATAGCGTAATTCTCTCCCGACACAATTGAGTCCCGAACGTACTTTTGAAACCACTGTTCTGCCTTGCTGTAAGCTGAAGTCTTGTCGACATATTTCCACTGCTCGATGATAATAGCCAAGAATGGGCTAACAGAAACCTTTTGGGCACCAACTTTCTTCTGGAGTGCAGCCAGTTTGTCGAGGTACTTATATGGAGACCGGAGACAGCGAGACACCGACTCGTCGAGGAGCTTCCATACCTTATTTTGTTCATCCATTGTCATATATGGAATTGATGTGCGTAGAGAGTGAATGAGAATACTGACAGGACTAATTAATGTAGCATCTCTAAACAACATCGTAGGTTTGCTAAGATACTCAACCAGAGACGTGATTTGCTCTGTAAAGAGTTTATCGTTTAGAAGAGCACAGAGACGCAGAAGAGTGGTGAATAGTGAATAAGGAAGCTCTGGCGACTTATTCCACCACTTACCAATACCACCTAGTTTAGCCTGAACCTCAAGCACATTTCGTAAATCTACCAACTCCAGTCCGTCCATATCAATTTTCTCAAGCGAAGTGGTCAATGACTTGGGCAGACTGAATTTACTCTTAACAAAGATCTCGGGGAGAATATTGGAATATAGGGCTATAGCCTTGATCATAATCGTTTTGAGTAGTCGATTCTTTTCCATGTCCTCTATCGAGTTTGCAGAATTTGTGATGGTTTGGAGATCAGGAATTCGATTAAGCACTTCTTCGATAAGCTGATAATAAGATTCAGCCCAGTTCTTAGACTTATAGAGCGCAATTACTCTCTCAAGTTTGTTGAATGCGAAAATGATTATCTGGAGACCGTTGAACTTGACAAGGGAAGTCGGGTGAAGTAAGGACTTTGTGAGAGCTACTTTACTAAGAGGCGAAGGCAATATGTGTTCAATCATAACCTCCACCTTGGGGGGCTGAAATGATGTGCTGTTGATAACATCGATAGGGAGTGGAGTTTGAATAAATCGAGATAAAAAGAGAATGTTGGAAATCCAAAAGACAGACATTTTGGGTTCGAGCGAAAGGCCATAATCCTCCTTGAAATATGGAGCAACAAGTTCTGGACAGTTTGACAATATACTCAGCACAAGATCCTGGCGTTGAATATGCTCCCAAGGTTTAAGGGACTTGATAACGGCGAGCAAAATTCTGTTATTGACTGGGTTTTCGGGGTCAATTTCTTCCTCATCTTCGGAAAGAAACCATTGTTTATTCGGAAACCTAATGCCATAAGTCATGTCCGAAGTAAGAAATACAAGAAAATTGTAAATGATAGTGCCCACATTTTCCGTTTCTCCACTGGGTATGTCACTCCTTCCCAAAAGCCGGGCCATCAAAGATACCGACCAGTCGTTAAATAAATTGATCTTAGTAGCCTTTAGGTATGATGGCTCTCTTAAGACTTTCTGATCAAACGTTTTAACCATGAGTAGAATGGTGTCCGCGTCATCATAACTCAAGAACTTGAACCAGTTACTCACAACCCTTTTCTGTGCGATGAGATCGCGTCGAACAATAACGGAAGAATTAGAAATAAAAGACAAGTAGAACTTGACAAAGTTGCCTCTAATCTGTTTTCTCTTTGCCTCGTCAACCTTTACGTCTTCTTTCAGTGCGAGTAATTTAGGAAGTACTGTCATCGATAGATCGAAAGCTGAAAATAGATCATTTGTAAGAAGACCTCTATGAAAGGTAGTCATATTAGTGAGAAGTTTTAATGCCGGGTTCGCAAGTGCAGGACGACCAATGTACAGGCATCGGTATATGATCTTCATGTGACTATCAAAAATGTTTTTGACGAAGCGGGTACCAAGCTCGACGAACGAAGCATGTTCTCCGCACACTCGCACCAGGTCGGCAACAGTAGTGGTGGTAGCTGAAAGTTGAGCATGGTCACTTGCCTAAGGTTGTTAGTATTCAAAGAAGAGTAGGGCATAGGATTGTCATACTTCTCCACAAGCCGCCCAGTAAGTTAAAAGCTGATCTCCTTTGGCTGTCTCCAAAAAATATTTTAAAGGATCAGTATTACTGGAATTTTCATCAACACCCCGTATAAGCGTGTTGAGCTCAGGCAGAAGCCCGCGATCTGACTCTGACACATTCAAAGGTCTTCGCTTCGTTGACGTCGACATTTCTTCGGTTGTTCTGGTGAAGGTTCGAAAAAAAAAAAAATCGAGAAAAATTTCAGTTAACTCCCAACGGCGAATTTCTGATTTTCTCACCATAAAACCAGAAAACTGTCAGCAAGATGAGCACCAAGAAGGAACAATTGTCAGACTCGTTGCTAGCAGCGCTTGCCGAGGAACAGCAAGCAGATGTTGCTGAGACGTCAAAGATTTTGGAAACTCAATCCCCAAAGCAACTCGCTGCACGTGGCCTAGCTGTTATGAATCTGATAGTCGGCTCAATCCGCACAGGCATGGGCGGACGTGTGGTGATATCGCTAGAAATGGATCCCGCAATTGCTGGAAGTGAGAAGGGAATGGACCTTGGCGATGTTCGAACAGGCGATTTGGTTCGAATTGCTCCTCAGGCTAGCTCAGGTACAAAGAGGAAAGTTACCAAAGAGAAAAAAGACAAGAAAGAAAAGAAGAATGCCGAACCAGAAGAAGGAAAGGTTACGGTAGAAGGTGTCGCTAGTGTCAGTGCTGATTCAATATCTATCGTGGTAAGCGAAGATTTTAGTGACACTATTGCAAGCTTTGGGGATATGAGGCTTTGGCTGGTAAAATTAACGAACGATGCAACTTATAAGCGAATGAACTTTGCATTGAAGAAGTTAAAACAAACAACTACTCTATCAAGGATTCAGGAGATACTTTTAGGCGAGGCTGACCCGTCTGTTCCTTCCGCATTACCGGAAATAACTTTCCTTGATGCTGCGCTCAATCCTCCGCAAAAAGACGCAATCAAGTGGGCATTGAGTGAAAGTGAGGTCTTGTTGATACACGGACCCCCTGGGACTGGAAAAACCTTCACATTGATTGAGATTATTAGACAATTAGTGGCCAGAGGGGAGCGCGTGCTAGTTTGTGGCCCTTCCAACGTGTCTGTTGATAACATTCTTGAACGACTACAACCTCATATAAAAGGAAACAAGCTATTGAGGATAGGTCATCCTGCAAGACTATTTCAAGCTAATCGAATTCATGCTCTTGACATTGTCTCTAAAACTGGCAGCCATGGACAAGTGATTAGAGAGCTTAGGGGTGAAATAGATCAGAAATTAAGCAAGATATCCAAAACTCGTTACGGCCGAGAAAGGAGAGAGATATACCAAGATGTGAAACATCTTCGCAAAGATTACAAAATCCGAGAAAAAAAAGTACTAACCGATATTATCTTGGAGGCACAAGTTGTTGTTTGTACTCTTCATGGAGCAGGCTCTTACAGTCTACGAAACGCAGTGCAGACAGTAGGGAAACCATTGTTTGATACTATTCTTATTGACGAGGTATCCCAATCATTAGAAGCTCAGTGCTGGATTCCCATTATGGACTTTCCTGATGCAAAGAAAATCATCATCGCGGGAGACAACATGCAGCTACCACCAGTAGTCATGTCGAAAGGAAACGGGACCAAGGGAGTGTTAGAGAAGACTCTGTTCGATCGTATCGAAACTTTACCATGCGGAGAAGCTGTCAAAAAGCTTCTTTCAATACAGTACCGTATGAATAAGCTGATTATGGAATTTCCTTCGCAAGAGTTTTATCAAGGAAAATTAGTTGCGGACTCTTCGGTAGCTAATCGACTTCTCTGTGACCTCCCTGGTGTTGAGCGGATAGAAGAAACCGAGGCTCCAGTGATTTGGATAGACACACAAGGAGATGACTTTTTAGAAGATTCAATGGAGGAGACCAATAAGTTTGATATGTCCAAGTTCAATGAGAACGAGGCCTATCTCGTGCATAACTATGTTGTCCGTCTCATTAAGAGCGGTGTTACTCCAGAGTCTATTGGCATTATTGCGCCGTACTCTGCGCAAGTCTCACTCCTGTCCAAAATTATACATGAAAAGCACGAGGCCATAGAAATCGCGACCGTTGACGGGTTCCAAGGTCGAGAAAAAGAAGTCATTATCTTGTCTCTTGTTCGAAGCAACGACAAGGGTGAGGTTGGGTTTCTTGGAGAAGAACGCAGACTAAATGTGGCCATGACGCGCCCTAAGCGCCACCTATGTGTGATTGGCAATACGAATACCATTGAGCGCGGAAGTAAGTTTCTCAAGGCATGGGTTGGGTGGTCAGAAGACAATTCCATGCTTGAATTTCCAGATATTGGAGAAGTTCTTGAGAGGTTCTAAAAGCGCTATAGATCCTGTAGTTAGTTTGTTTATTAAAGTTATACGGCTGAGCCAGCCTTGCATCCTGTTGCGTACTCTTCGTTAATTCCTGGACTATATGAAGGAATCAACGCGCAAGAAGACAAGGATTTCTCAGGAAATCAGCACTGCGCTAACTATATCCATAATATCAAGTAACAATCTGATCAGTCTAAAGTGCGCGTGCGTTAGACAAGTCAAATGCTCTGACCTCTGTTTGACTCAGTGCTGAGTAACCTCAGAATTGTTTGCTTGGGAGTTAAATAGCACTCCATATCAGAGGCGACAAGGCATTACATTTTTGTTATCCTCCTCTTGCGTACTCCACGCCTTCATTCGCGACATTTTATCTTCGGATACAGAATAACTGAAATCGCTATATTTATCGTTTCGTGACAACTTCTACACAATACGCAATGGGATATGTGAGTGCTACAACTTGCATCTTTGGGATCTTAGGCGAAATCATCAATCTAACCTTCTGCGCACTCTCTGCGCACTCTTAGCTTGGAAAACTTGTTCACGCATCTGTCGACCTTGTCTTGGTCTCCACCATACTCGCCGGTATTAAGCGAAACACTGGCTTGACGTATGCACTTTCTCCTGCCGAAAACACTCATACGCTAATACCATCTAGACCAAACCCCTATCAAATCGCTGAGAGTAAAGATGTCCATACCTATTTGGACAAATACCTGAATATCGGTGAATGGGTGTACGATTCGAGTGTAGCATATATGGGAAACAGTAGCTTCTTCGAAAGACGACGATAGTTTAAGGTAGGTTTTGTTAGTTTGGTGATCGCGAAGATGATTTTACTGGTAAAAGGTCGCGAGTATAATGATAGGAACTGATTTGATTGAGCTTTTGTGGTTTAACTGCAGTAGCCACTGTTTGACAAAGAGTCGATATATGTTTCGACTCTGTCACTTGGTGAACAAACCTACGTTGGTAGACTCTGTTTACGTCCTGAATGGGATCGTGCTGAGCAAGAAGCTCACTTGGCAAGATTAATGGCAATGGAAAAAAGCAAGCTACTGCAGAGTAACCCTTGTTTTCTCTTTTGACTGTCCTTATTGTACAAAGACGAGATTTAAATACCTCTGAGCGATCGATCTTATCACCACAGTACGGCTGGGTTTATGTGAAAACAGTACTAATAGACGTTTAGGAATGAGTTTATAACCATAAAAAATTATGTTTAGCCAGTGTTATTTTGTGTTTCCTCCTGTGTTTCTTCCGGTATGAGCACACCTGCTTGATCCAGCAGCTCAGCCAAATCCCCATTCTCTCCTAAGTTCACTACCAAATCGTGGCCGCCTATGAATTGACCATTCAAGTATAATTGTGGAATGGTAGGCCAATCGCTATACTCCTTAACTCCATCGCGGAGCTCTTGATCATCAAGTACATTGTAAGAATTGAACTTGATAGGATCGACTCCTTGGTAGCCAAGAATTTGAATTGTATTGCGGGAGTATTTGCACGCAGGAGACGATGGGGTACCTTTCATGAATAGCACGACAGGTGCAGACTGAATAGCGTTGAGCACTTTGGACTTTTCTTTAGTGGAGAGGCTTCGTAAACTGATATGGCGTAGAGAATGCTGAATTCTTAGTGAGGATTCACTTGCTGATTGACTTACTGAAGCCCTTAAAGATAATCGTATCATTCCACTATAAGTCAACATTACTGCTAAGCTCACTATAGAAAATGGCAGTTGGATGGCAGTTGGATGGCAGTTTCAGACATCTAAAATGGATTCTAGAGAGCAGTTTTAAATCATTCAGCGCATGATGATGCCACCCAAGGTCCAGAAGTCGTCATCACTGTTCATCTCCAGACTCCTCAAGTTTGAACCACTCATAAAAGAGGTAGAATGAAATCTAAGTCCTGAGCTGTAAACACTTTCTTTTCTCACTTCGGTGATTTTGAAAATTCTGTGTAATAAAAATCATTTGATAGGTGTGAGAAATTGAATTTTTTCTCAAATCAGTGCAACCTTCAAGGTCCTCCAAATGCAATAGTGCCCTTAAGGGTTTCTAAAGAGCATGCTGTGTATATATATCTGGTAGTATTAGTGAAAAGTCTATCTCAAGGTATTCATCTATGCAATCTATCATCCTTCTTCATTTCATTTATTTTGAGCTCTTGCCCTTCTTTCCTTTCTTTCCCTTCTTACTAGCATCCTCGATCCACGAGAGTGTACGCTCAATCACCAATTTCTCAGTTCCACGTACAATAAGGGCGAGACTCTCTCGGCTTTTACTGGGATCAGATTGAAGAGTGTCCAAAAGTTTTAGGCAGTCTGAGCTAGACATACCGCCATCAGCGTAACGCTTAGCACGAATCTCCACTAATGACTTGAGAAGGGCAAGGCCTCGATTATTGAAAGAAATGCTGTCATAATCGCCACCTTCCACCTTGGCAACAAATGCATCATATTCGTCCTGGCTCAGCGAAAGAAGGTAAAGAATAGCCATGAGACCCGGAGATGGGACACCATTCGAAAAAATATCGAGGATTTCAAGCCATGTAATACTGTCCGGAGAAGGAGGTGGCAAAGCTGTTTCATCGTCTTCATCCTCTGGATCAGTCATATCTTCTGACCAGTCCTCTGGATCAATGCCAAAAATGAGGCGGTAGAAGTTCTCTGCCCACCATGCAGTGCGTTTTTTGAGATTATTCTCCTTAACATAAGAAAGAAGTTCCTTTCCAAGAGAAACTGTCTCGTGCACGTTATCCCAAAGGGCAAATCCATATCTAGAAAGTAGGACGCCATTCGAGAGTTCGCCATAGGTATTGTAAACCTCCTTGCCAGCTGGGATATTTTTCACAGAAATAATGTCACAAGTATCAACTTCTTCATCTTCTTCTTCATCCTCTTCGTCCTCCTCAGCGTCACCCTCTTTTTCTTCAAACTCTGCATCTTCCATCTCCTCGTCTTCATCTTCATCTACATCTTCATCTTCTTCAATGTCTTCGAAGCCGTCATCTTCTTCCTCACTCTCATCTGAAATTCCCTCCTCAGTCAACTCAGTCTCCTCAGGCTTTTCATCTTTACTGCTTCCAGTATGGCTATGGCTGTGCGAATGATCATGTCCACCACACTCCCCATTCTCGTGGCTATGCGCATGCTCATGTTCGTCAAATTGCATATGTTCTAGAGCATGTTCGCAGAAATTGGCGTCACCACAAACAGGGCAGACAGCATCCTGAGATTCGAAATGGACATCCTCATCATTGGTATGATTGAACAAACAAGCTCCTGGTACAAGTGACAGCCCGCGGTAGACATCCACTTCAAAAGCACGTCCTGAAACCGCCACGAGAGCATCCCTGTAGCTTTCGAGCGTCTTCAGCTTGGGAGAATTCTCAAATAAGTGGTTGGCCTCAATAAAAGGCTTAACCTCTTCCTCATAAACGCCGCTCACTTCGCTTGCGTCTAATCCACCCATGTATTCAACTTCAGATCCCACTAACCATTCCTGTTCTTGGAGAGTCCAAAAACGAGGGATAGTAGCCTCAGAAACTTCTTCAATGGTTTCGAGGTATTCAAACCATGGTGATTCCTTTCCAAGAGATTTCTCATACATGTAAGCGAGAGTTAGAGCCAGCATGCCCTCCATATCAGCTTCTTCGAGCAAATTCGAAATGCCACAGCTATTGATTAGTTTTGTCACAAATAATGAGATTATACGTACTTTGTAGGACTCAGGATAGCCTCCTTAGGAACAGCCAGCAACAAGCTATCTTCCGGGATCTTCTTCTTGGCAAACACGCCAATTCCACCGAGAGGAGAGGGTTTGACAGTTAGCAAAGAGCTGAACTGAACCTTATTGTTGACCATCCAACGGACTAGTTCACTGTATTTTTCAAGAGGGATCATTTCAAATATTTCAGACCTAAGTTGTCTAACGTTGATCTATGGGTATGGAAATGGGATCGAAAAAGGGATCTCCATGTTTTGAAAAAAAAAATTTCCTCCCAGCAACATGCACATGTGGGTTAGGATACAGGAACAGTATAACGCAACAATCGACATCGATCATAAACAGACGATATCTCTCAACAGCAAAGTCGTAAACCATGTAAAAATGACATATATTATAATTGAGCAATATGGTTAGGAGTAACAGGTTTTTCTGTGGAGGTACAAACGTTTTGTTTTCTCCTAGATGAATTGAACTTCATATTTTTCTGGCAATGGTTGCTCATTTAGCATCCACAATACGGTTGAGTCCTTGCACATGTATGTGAGTTGTAAATCAGGGCTATTAAGAGTGCTGCTACCTGTTGTTAGCTTTCTTTCTTAAAGCAAAAAGCTGTGTCACTAATATTTGTTATTCATTACATATGAAATATATTATTATTATTATTATTATTTGTTATATGTCAACTGCGGTTTACGTACTCTATAGACGTTAGCAGCCAGCCAGGATACCGGGGGACCCGAGTCCATTAGCGGTGGTGCTGATTGTCTAAATGGCCTAGACTGTCTAGACGACATTTCCCCTCGAATATATTCAATTGAATCATAATTCAAGAAGTGTTAGAATGGGGAGAAATGTGCTTTGTCAACATTTTAGCCTGTCAAGTATGTCCATAACGGGAAAAACAAGTTAACACCGTATACTACAGTATGTTTCTATACCAGCTCTAAAATAAGTCTTGAAGGACTAACAAACTTTGGTAATCATTTCAATAATTCACTCCCATCGCGATTCTGGCATTTCCAGAAGCCTTCACGTTAAGCAGTGTTAGTGGCCGTTTTTTATCTGACGACAAAGGGTACTAACGCTCATTAAAAACGAGTTTCGTGCTCGGATATTAGGAAATATAGCTTTCCCTTGCCTGATATTGTCTAGGAATAGCTATTGAAATTTTTTTGTGTTTTGCAATTGTGATTTCTTACCTTTGTCTTATCCACAAAATGATTTCAAGATTAAAGAAGCAGAAGAGACTCGTTTGTCGCAAATTAGAGTCCTTATGAAGAAAAAAACGCACGAACAGTGCGCATTACACGAATAACAGCTACTAAGGCAAAAATCAAAAGATCTCAAATTACAGATAAAATGTCTGCGTCTATGAGGTGAGGTGAGCTGTATAAGTACTGGTTAGAGCTAAATAAATATTTCATAACGGCATCCTCCATCAAAACACCATATGGATGAATTCTGGCATTTCCAAAACATTTTCTTATTTTCTTCCAGACTAGGTCCACTTGAATTTGGAAAACCGAGCTTGCGGGTGCTGCGGATTTTGATGTCACTCGCATGTATGGAGCAACAGAGAGTCATGGAAGTACATGTAAATTTCAGATCATATTCAAACTGTTTAGATTCTCTATCATGCAGGTCCGGTTTTATCTGGATTTTGCCTTCAAAAAACAAATACTACAATAGATAACCATGTGGTTCATTTAGCAACAAAACATCGATAATCATAGGCCAAACAGTGCTTCAATAATTTTCATAACCGTCAGATAAAAAAGAGTAATTTTCAGATATGGAGCTGACGGAGTGTCCAGCATCTGATACTTAGGTGTTATTGGTACTAGAACGCTCTCCGTAACAAAAAAATCGACGTCAAACTTTTGCTATAGATCGTAAGGTGAAGAAGGATGATTCCAGTGAAGATTTATGAAAGGGGATTTCTGAATAAAATGATTTTCAACGTCAATAAATACATTAACAGAATTTTAGAAAAAAAGTATTTTGAACAAGTAAGAGGATCTGGAACTGCATATTTTGCGCTATTCGCCAAACTTCAGCCGTGAATTTGGGGAAGATGAGAAACAAAGTACAATGTTACGGGTGCATGAACTGGGCAATTTCTTTTGAGCATGCAGGTTAGGGTATTCTATCTCCCAGTTACCATATCCTCCACAACGACTTCCACGCACGAAATGTCAAACCTCCATGATAATTCGCAATACACATGTATTTCGCGTTTTTATTTTCTCAAACACGAAATTTAACCAACGACCAAAACGAAAGATTAGTGTGCCATAGTACAACTAGCATATGCCTAATCGGCATCTACATATCTAATGGCTCCTCATAACCGAGAAACACCGAAGTCCTCGGAAGGCACACGCAAGGGATTGGGTCTAACAGAGCTTAAAAAGATGACAACGCCATTACGATCAAATGCATTACGAAAATTGGTCATGTCGTCTCTGCCATCATTTTCGCGTGCGACGGGCGAATCCCCTTTACAGGTCAAGCCTGTCAAGGGTAAAAATCCAAGTAATCTTGCAGGTTGGATGAATTCTATCAGAATGCGAGCAAAAGCAGCCTTACAGCAAGACGACAGCCTTGAGGAAGAGACAAATATAGAAATTGAGCGCTCGCGAAGGTTACAAGAAACCGAAGATCCGGAATCGCCACCACCATCTGCAGCTTTTGACCAACTTGGACAGATCCTGGAAAATAGAAAACGAGTCCTGGAATCACACCTCGAAACACCGCCGGAAAAGAAACAAAAACTGGATGATGTAAGTACTGGAAAAGAAATTACAGTCTAAGGCTAACATAAAAGTATCCTGAGGAGGATTATATTGAGGAGGAAGAAGAAACTGCACTAGTTCATATGTCAGACGGGTCCGACAGTGATCGGTTTCCAGAAGAAGCTGCTGCTGAGACTTACTCTGCGCCAATTCGCTCTGCTTTTGCTGCCGTTAATCAGGAGCATGCGCCTGTGTTCACTAGTACACCCACAAAAACACAACCTCCGGAAGATGATGAAATGATCAGAGACTCCGAAGCAGAAGAGCACGAATCCCAAGAAGATGATAGCGATGTGATCGAGATTCTCGACGATTCTGAGGAAGAAAATTTTTCTCACGAAGAAGTCTTCGAAAAAGATGAGGAGCCTAGTATACAAGAGGAAGGAGAGGCTACTTCGGATAGTTATCTCGAAGAAAGTGAAGCTAGCGATGCTGAGGCAGACAGTGATATCGAGCTGGCTGTGCACGGAACAGATCATGAAGACCTATCATCTGATGGTGAAGCGTTTGAACAACAACCAACAGAGCCCACATACTCCGGATTTCAGGATGCGGCAGGGCTTGAATCAAGTGCTCAGCATGCTTTGGTAGAATTGAACCAAGACGACTTTCTAAGGAGCGAACTCGCTCAATCCCACGACCCTGTTACTTTGCAATCTACGCAAGCAGACATGTTGAATGTTGATCCTGATTTGAGAGCTGATCCTATACCTAATTTCTTTCATAAGAACGAGGATATGGATGCACAGGAAATCCACAATGCGCTTGCGACTCTAGCTAATTCTGCAGAGCTAATGGACGTCATGGAATTCAACGAACATTTGGACTCGTTAAAGATACCTCATCCAAGTGATGAACAACCTTCTGTCGTTCCAAATGGATCAACAGGCTTTGAGTTTGGTACTACTATAGGGAAAGATGCTAGGCCCGAACCTCAGCCTGAGCTTACTAGAGGAGAACACGCCGAGCCTGCTAGAGAAGAGAGCGCAGAGCCAGTAGGCGTTAGTGTTAATGGGACCCCAATAAAACCACACAGCTTCCTAGCTGGTCAACGATCTTCGATATTTACGCCGGATACTAGTGTTAATTTTACGTTTGGTCAATCTTTTATACACGAGCCAGTGAATGCATACGAACCAGAAGACGTATCGGAACGAGTAGTCGAAGATGCAACAATTGATGACAAAGATCTACGAAATACTCCAGACGAATCTCAGCCAGCAGAAGCTGAGCCTGCTGCGTATAAGCGAGCGGAATCCGAAAACCGGAGCGTGAATGAAGATGAAACTGAATCCCTCCCACTTAGTGCACCTATTCTTTTTCCTGTCACTGCTTCTGTCCCGACTTCCGTTGTTGGATACTCTTTTGGAGAATCATTCCACAATTGGCCAGAAAAGCCAGCAACTGCACCTGGCCGCTCTTTGACTACAGAGAGTATACAGTCAACGCCTATGTTTGGATCGTTTGGTGCAAGTGTTTGGAATGCCTTGAATGCTGAACTATCACCCGCAAAATACGAACCACCTGGCCTTGCAGTACGACCAGGGCGCCCAAACTTTTCCAGAACAAAGAGTATGCCACTGTTTAAACCCAAGGTGCAAGAGCTGGCTAACGATCGTGTGTCTCCAGTTCACGAGGTGCTTAAGCCATTGCCTGTTAACTTAGAAAAACCTGTGCAGCCGTTTGGTGCGAATTGTAACTCAAAAGTAGACACGGTAGAGATTGACAATAGCAATCTTGCAGAAGGTGGCATTGAAAGCGAACCTTCGACCCTACAGCCTTCTGCCGTTTCCCCTCCCGCTACGACGCATTCTATTAATAACGGTATGAAAATGACGGGTAATATTACAGTGGTTAAGGATCGCGCTCCCCAAGAGCTGTCTTCTACTGAACCTCAACATTTACCTGTGCAGCCTTCTACAATTGAAGGGTCTAAAGAAGATGTAGTCAATGAGGTGTATCATGGGAAGGATGACGCTGATATGGCAGTTGATGAATCAGAGGTAGAAGAAGTCGAAGACGCCATGGACCTTGATGCTGATGAAGTCGCGGAGGCGCATGATGTGAACGGCGACGTCGAAATGGATCATACGAAATACGTGGAATATACTTCCGGCGATGAAGTGGAGATGAATGAAGATTCTACTGTGCGCAGATTTGTGGATGATGAAGCGGAAGAGGAATCTGAGGAAGTAGAATCAGAGGAGATGGAATCAGAGGCGGAGGAGTCCGAAGAAAGTGAAGGTAACTCGCATATCGAAACTGCTCTTGCAATTGCCTCTCAACAGGAACAGATGACATCGAATGAAGATAGCGAAGGCACTAGCAACAGCGACGCTCAAGAATATAGCTCAAACGAAAGCAGTATCGAGGTTGCTGATGAACCTGCCGACAATGATCATCTTTCCGAAATGGTTGACCCTGCTCTTTTTGAACAAGCCCCAAGAGCGTCTTCTCCGTCTGAAAGCGGCTCGGATGAAAGCGATTCGGATGAGAGCGTGGTGTTTCTTGATCAAACTGGTCCTCTACAACGCACTCAAACGACGAGCGACTTAGAAGAGGAAGGTGGTAGATCGGAAAGTGAATCAGAAAATGAACTGGAAAGTGAATCGGAAAGCGATAATGGGAGTGCCAAGGACGAAGAAGAATCAGATATTTCAGGTGAGTTTAATGAAAATGATAGATAATGATAAATGAACATTTATATCAAGGTGACTGTTTATCTCTCTTGATTACTGACATGCGTAGGTTCTCAACAAGCTGACTTGTTGGAAGGACAAGTTGTCGACGTAACCTCAACACGACATACGACTGTTACGACTCCTGATGAGCCACTACAAACCGAGAATACTGCTGAACAACAACCGATTGTTGAACAAGGGTTTGAAGCCGAAGTATTAAATGATACAGAAGCTAAAATGGTCGACGCTACTGCGGTTGTACCTTCAGAATCAACGTTTGAAGCAATTAAAGTGACTGAAAGTTCTCGTCTGGAACCTGGAACCGGCACTGATATTCAGAACGATGTGGACATCCCTAGATCTGAATTAAGTCATGGCCTTGCTCGTAACATTGTACCAGAGTCTCAATTGTCGCTTGAAAACCCTATTGACTCAGTAGCTCCTGAAATAGATGGCCATGGTGAGGATTTCGTCTTTTCCAATCAGCCAGCCAAGTTTGAAGACGTTGGGCCTGCTGAAGCAAATCACTCAGAAAAAGGAATAGAGTTGATTAGTCCGGAAGCTGAAGCAATACCTGAGACAATGACAATCACTGAGGAGCCTGCTGAAATTAATCTTCGAGAAGTTGCTGAAACGGTCGAGACTGCAGATGCCCAAGAGATAAATAATGTTGATCCTGGCCAGCAACAATTGGAACATAATGACTTATTTGACACTCACATCTCCGAGCATGAAGTTGAACATGGAGATGATGCAGAAACTTCTCTTTTTCAAGAAGCCATAACTGACTTTGACGAACTTGACGATATTCAGCCCATTGACTCAGAACTATTTGTGACCCCTAAAGAGACTTTTGATGCTGTTACGGTAGCAGAAAATGTTCTTGATCATGCCATAGAATTTGTGAACGATGCCATTATGATTGATGATGATGAATCAATGATGGATCTGAGTGAAGAAATTTATGAGGATGCTTCTTCAAAACTTTGGCAGCAGGATGACGTTTCTATGATATCTGTGCAAGAGACAACTTACAATACACCGGAAATCTTGAATCTTGAACAAATGGAAGATGTGCAGACGGCTTTGGCAGAACCATTAAGTCAGCATGGAATTGAGGTAGGAGAAAATGTGCCTGAAGAATCAAACAATAGCTTGAGTGTGGCCGAAGATACTGAAATGAATGATTTGCGATTCGCTAGTAATCAAGCTGAGGACGAATCTATGATAAGCGAAGAAGACGAATTTGAGAATGCACTATCTGAGCTTGAGGATGGGCCTACAGAACTCGAAAGTGAAGCAGGGTCTGAAGTCGCACATAAGTTGGAATTAGACGATGCACAGGTTGACGCTCACTCTGATCACGATACGCTAGAAAATGAAGGAACGGCTCAAGGTACGGAAATTGAAGCGTCAGAAACGACTAACGATGTGCCTATCAACGTCCAAACTAATATAAGTGCTGATGCCGAATCCTTGGGTAAGGAGCATGAAGCCTTATTCGATCATGACCAAGCTGCAGATTCTTCAAAAGGTGAAGATGCTATTCTGTCCCCTCGAATAGAGCATGAAACCATCCAAGATGATGATAAAAGCAACGTCGTTGAAAGCTTGGGAGTTAACCCATCCATTCAAGCGGATCATCGTCTTGGAGAGGAATCTAAGCAAGCACATGAAAGCTTCAAGATTGGTGTTTCTGGCCAAGAGGAATCGGTAGAACCTATAACTCAAGTGATTGAGCCGAGTGAAACGACAACTGTGGACCCTGAAATCACTAATAGTATTGAATTGAATAACGAATCGCCAGCTAGCTCGCACATTGAAGCCGATCATTCTGTTTCAGCGGAACCTGAGCAAGAACATGAAAGCTCCAAGCCCGACATTTTTGATCATGAGGAATCGGAAAAGCCTATCACTCGAGCCGTTGAGCAGAGTGAGACGACAACTGTAGATCTTGAAATCACGGAAAGTCTTGCCTTGGATAATGGATCGCCAGTTGTTGCAATACATAGAGACTTAGCTGAGTCCCCTGAAGGTAATGTCTATTCTTCTAAGGAGGGTGAGGAGCTTGTTGCAAGCTCTGTTACGAAGATTGAAACTTTGGAGTATGAACAATCTATAGTTGAAGATTCAAGTCCGAAGTTGCCTGTCATATCTGTGATTGACGCTGGCAACACTGATGTTAAGGAACCTACCTCTCTATCGTTTACGCACGACGAACCGTTGAATGAGAGTGCGAAGGAAGATATCGAGTCTATAAAGGAAGAAGAAAACTCAAACGAAAGCTACACAGTTGAGATTTCTAGTGCTCGCGATGAGCCCGAATCTGGTGAAAGGCGACAATTGCTTGAAGCCAAAGTGAAGGAAGAGAAGAAGGAGGAGGTTCCCAGTACTCCCGTTAATGACCAAGACCCTATCCAAGTTTCACGATCACCAGCACAGGTACTGGCAGATCTTGAAGCTATGACTGATGACCTTGTGACGCCGCCGGTTGACGACAGTATCCCAGTCACCCCACCTCAGCAGCTGCCCAGCTCTCCAGATTACCAGGGCCATTCTATTTTGGACGATGTCATGACCGACAACGAGTCAAACTTCTCCGGATCAGTGCGTGACAGCACGCCCGGAGCAGCAGGAGGAGTAAGCGGCGACAGCCGGTATAACACGCCTGACCCCGAAGAGGGCCCCCGGCCGCAACTCAGCGCGCGCGCACGTCGTGCCCGCCGCCGTACCAAAACAATATCACCGGGTAGTAGGGCTTTCAAGCCGACGCCCAAAATCGACAAGAGCCGGAAGACATTGGACGAGACGCCAATCGCGTCGCGCCTGGGTTTGAGAAGCGCAACGCCGCTGTCGGGTACCAACAGCAGCAACAACAGCGATGGTGAGGAGGAGGAAGTTGCAGATACAAAAGAACGAGAGGAAGAAAAAGAAAAACAAGATGACAAGGAGGGAACAGCAGGAGGAGGACTAGGAATGAGTTTGAGGAGCGGCAAACGGGTTGGAACGGACACACCCACGCCTTCGAAACGAGGTGCGCCGCGTACGCGGGGTACGAGAGGCCGTGGGCGAGGTCGACGTGGAGGCCGTGGTAGCCGTGGAGGCCGCGCCAGCAAAACCGAATAAGCCTTAACAAGTAATTGCTGGCAACTCTTCTTAACTCTCCTGCAACTGTAACAACTGCTCCTACGGTTACTTGAGACTAATGACTTGCCCCTAATACTACATGTTGTAGAATTATTATTTATTTTTAATGGAAGAGAAGACACACTTTATTTTGACGTAATATTGATCTCGACTATTTTATTAAAGACAGCACCTAGTTTGGTTTGATTTCATTAGCGAGGAATTAGAGCAAATGTGCATACAATAAATATATCATCAGTAAAAGGGAGTTAGCACTATTATCAATGCTTATGCAAATGGTCTATAAAATATGCTTTGTATGGATGATGAGTAAAAAAAAAAGACCGACGTTTGATGATAATAACAAGCACATTTGAAGAATGGTAAAAAGATGAAGGGGATTTTGTTCAAATCGCTAATCTGTGTTCCGCATCAGAACCTCGTAGACACTAAACATGGTGGTGCCTAGGATACTTGTTCGTAGCAGAGAGATTGCAAGACCTCGATACATCTTTGCTTGAAACAGTTCTCGCAACTTGATTTTAGGTTTCGGCTGCGGGTTCGGTGGTGGTTTCAGTTGTTGCTGCTGTGATGAGGAGGAGGAAGATGACGTATTGACGGTGGTGCTACTACTGTTACTTTCAGCGAGCACCCGTGCCATAACATCGCGCTGGTATCGGCTTTTGATGGTGTCGAGCGGGTAGATGAAGATCCAGCCAAACGCGCCCGACAGGCCGCCCGCGATGGCGACGCTCACGGGGTGTGAGTCCGCGGTTCCAAAGAAATGGAGACCCACGCCGCTTTTGATGCTGTCGTAGACTCCGAAATAAATGCCAGTCCCGACAATATCGCGTGCAAGCTGGTATCTATACCCTGAGTACAGCGCCAGCGGGCCGGAGTGTGCCACAAGCCGTTTTGCAATCTGAAACGTGCCCAGTGGTTGGACTTCAATGGGCGGCGCAGGTAGTGAGGCGTGAGACTGGCTAGCGGCTAGTATTCGTTTTAGTTCGAGGTCGCGCCGCTTCATAACCAGCTCGATCTGCGAGCCCAGTTTAGTCAGCTCGAAAGGGCACGATGCAATGCTTGTTGAAATGCCTGCGAGGGAACCTGATAAAAATGACACTGGGAAGCCTCTTAGCACGTAGTCCATTGTATTCACGGAACTGCTGGGCAAGCATGTGGTTGTGTCATAGAAGCCACTCCAGAATTGATTTGAGATGGGCTTCGAGTAAGTGAAGATGCTAAGGGCCCAAGATCGCATTAAACTCGACGAGATGAGGGGTGCCGTGAGTCCTCTGTAGAAGCCCAGCACTCCTTCATTCTTGTAAGTATCCACTATACAATGCCAATTGCCATTGTATTTATACGTTTGGAGTCTTGTTTTGACCGAATCAAGCGGGAACCCAGATGCCACTGCGAAGAGAGACGCGCCCCATGAGTTGAACGAGGTGCGGTAAGGTTTTAAGGCTTTGGGGTAGTGGAACAAGACGTGTTTAACATGGGGTTGTTCCGTGGCTGCTAGTAATACTGCTGATTGCTGTGACGTCTTTGGCTGTTGCGAAGCTGTCATTGTGGAATGACTGCTTCCAAGGGAGCAGTCTTTGAGTGTCGCGGTGTCGGCTGCGATATCGATGATCGACATCAACGGGGTGTGGGTGTGTGTTTAATTGCCAGGGGTGGTGGTGATGGCTAAGGGTGATGATTGTCTCCTCACCAGCAACATTTGAAGCCAAAGAAGTGAAGGAAGCCTGGCCGGCGTAAGCACGGCAAAAGCCCCAGATGAGCAGTGCTTTGCCTATTATAGCACTATGTGCGGCGCATATTACCACGCTGTGCAACAAGGGCCACCTGATTGGCCCACGCAGATTTAATGTTGCAGTCACGTGAGTGACGGCTGAAATGTAGTCATGATTACCTTATATTACCTTATTATTAGGTAATGTTGAAAGGGTCAGCATGTGCGGCTGTCAACATAAGTCTGGATTAGCTACATATAGACAGACAGGGATATGGCTGCTGCTGATTGGCTTAAATTGTCCACTCCCCACAGCGAAATATCCTGTGAAAATTGGTCACTAGTGAATGAACAGTGTGCTGGAGTCTCGACAATATTGCAGGTATTGAGATTAATGTGGGCGAAGCTTAGTCTTGGCAGCTTTGGCTATTGTACCCACGTTATTGGATTCTTCCTTTTTTTTTCTTTTCCGCTTGTCTTAGAACTCGCTTGCTAACAATAACTGTGGCTGTGGCTATGACGCCTTGAGTGCCTTTGCTATTTTACTGGTGGAATGGTTATTTTTTTTGCTGTCAATGGCATCTCTTCGTAGAGTGCCGAGATCCCCAAGTGTCGTGTATGAATTCTCTTCTGGGAGTCCGCCATAAATTGTCTTCGCTTTATAGCGCAAATTACGTTCTAAGTTCCACGCAACTCCTTCGAGACATAAAAACGCTAAAGACATTCATATGAAGACGTGATCAATTCACCTTCATACAGAACAAGATAAATATAGATTTGAATCAAACTATTTGCACTCATACACAACTGCGTGGAGCGCTCCTGCCAAATAAGCTTGGAATAAGGTTCCAAAAACAAAGAAACCCAAAATTAACCATTGAAAGAGAAGAAGAGAAACTTTGCAAAAGGGGAATAGTTCTCTTAAATCCTTGCGACCATTTCAAGCGGCTGACATCTTGTAGTGAGCGAAGATGAACAGAGTGCAATTTACTTCGCCCGCGCAATTCTCTAGAAACTGCTAAACAGTTAAACTGCTGCGGGAGGAAGGACCCTAAAACTCACAACAAACCCACGAATCGCTAATTTAGAAGACAGACAATGTGCCCATCCCAGTGGGTGTAAGACTACCATATCCAGACATGTTCCATCTATAAGGATAAATAGTGGGAATTTTCTCTCTTTCATTCCATCATTTCTTTCTTTCCTCTTTTTCATTTCCTACCAAGATAAACTTCGTTGAGTTAGTCCCACTTTGAGGTATCCATCGCCATGAATTTTGACAAAAGAGTAATGGCCGCAGTCTCGGCTACGCCCACTGACCCTGACATCACCACGACTATTATTGACGACTCCAACTCGCCCACAGTCTCTCCTGAAATTACTCCAACCACCATTGATGATTCAAGCTCCCCAGTCTTCTCACCCTCGGTATCTGAAACAAATACTTCTCCAATTATCACAGATCCTGAAAACCTCAGTAGTCCTACTGTAACGAGCCCTATTGCTAGCACACCGATCGTGACAGATCCCGATAATGTCAGCAGCTCCATTAGCATAAGTCCTGAAAATACCAGTAGTCCAACAATTACTAGCCCTATTGTGTCGAGCCCGACAGTGTCAAGCTCCGAGAATATTGGTAGCCCTACAATAACTAGTCCTTCTGTGTCAAGCCCCACTGTTTCACTGACCGATTTACTATCTGCGACAGGTAAGTGTACAGGGTATATAGGCACATTTCATATGTGTTTAGCTTCTTCTTTTTCTAATCTTGATCCTTAGAATCCAGTACTGACGTCTCGATAATTACAGAAATATCTTCGACTGATGCTTCTTCAATCGATATCTCATCAACTGTTTCTTCTCTCATTTCTAGTGTAATCTCCTCCCAAACAACAACCTCCGGCATTTCGCTGACACCTTCAATATCAACGCGGGACACGACTCTTAGTACTCGTACCTCGAACACGGCTACTTCCAATACAAAATCTGGAAATTTTGCTTCATCTACCGCAACTCCCTTAATTGATGTGACGTCAAATAACAGCGATTCCTCAGGCCTTGGAACAGCTGCTATTATTGGAATTGCCGCGGGTGTACCAGCTGCGGCTATTGTCGTCTTGTGCATGATTAGTTACTTTATGGGTGGAACTAAAATCAAGGCTCTGTTTGGGTTTAGTAAAGCTGCAAGTAGTGGCGCGTCTCGTGGTCGAGGCGATACTTACGGTGGAAATGGCAATGCAGCGTCATACAATGCTCAAACCAAATACAACACCCAGGAGTACCGTGGTTGGCAGTCATTGCCTCAGAATCCACCCATGCATCAGCTACCTCCTCCATCTTTCTTTAGCACAAACGTGCAAACTGCGTACTCCGGTGCTCAAGGCCCTGCACAATCTCAAATGCAAACCCAGATGATGACGCAGGCGCAAGCCCAGTACACCAATTTCACAAACGGAGGGGAGCAAGCGGCTAGCGGAAATGGTACCGAGCAAAGTATACAACAAAACCCGTTTGAAGAAAATCAGGCCGTTCATCAGTCAACTGGACATCAGCATCTCCAGCAGCAATTCCAACAGTCCCATAACTATTCGCAGCAACAGACGTCCTCAGGCGCAGAGCATCAAGATCAGAGCTGGCAACAACAAATTCAAGATCAAGTGCAAGATCAAATACAAGATCAAGTCAAGGATAGAATACAAGACAGGATAAAACAGCAACTACAGAATGAGTATGAGCGCGCTAAAAGACCAGGCATGGGAGGCCGCCGCAGAATGTCGTGAAAAGGTGCTGATACCTGTAGCCCATACAGATAAATGGAAAACGTCTATAATTTAAGCAAAAAAGGCGTATTTAAGTTGTGATTCAATGTGAAATCTTAATTAATAGTAGTTGTATTTGTGATTCGCTTTCTCGGTTTGGAGTTTGTATTGAACTGGAAGATCATGACCCTAACCCTTATACTTGCCACCGCTACTTCGATCACCAAAGAAGCATTAGTACAAATAGCATTTATAGGAGAAAATTGCAATTATTCACTAGAAAATTCCACTTGTATCCAATTCTATATTCCTATTTTTCTTTTTTTTTTTATTTCAAGCAACTCCTACTATAAAACTAACTAGAGATCATCGTCTACATCATTGATCTTCCTCCCAACTTTCTTCGCATTCATCTTCCAACTTCTATTCACACAACTTTTTTTTTCAGCTTCAAAACCCACACAGCACCAAGACAAACCCAAACACACTCCACTGACCAAAATGTCACGACACCACCCTGACCTCGTGCACTGCCTCAAGCAGCCCGGCACAACCATCGGCAAGCTATGCGACAAGTGCGACGGCAGGTGTCCCGTGTGCGACTCGTACGTGCGGCCGACGACGCTGGTGCGCATCTGCGACGAATGCAGCTTCGGCAACTTTGCGGGCAAGTGCGTCATCTGCGGCGGCACCAACGGCGGCGCCTCCGGTTCGGGCGCGCCGCTGGCCGATGCGTATTACTGCTACGAGTGCACGGTCACGGAGCGCGATAGAGACGGCTGCCCCAAGATTGTCAATCTGGGATCGAGTAGAAGCGATTTGTGGTACGAGAGGCGGAAGACGAGGCAGCAGCAGTGAGCAAAACGCAAAGCACAAAGGAATGAGCTTATAAACCAAAAAAGATTGAAACAACAAGAACAACTCAAGGCAAGATGTGCACTAAGAGTAGCATTTGACAAGAACCCTTCATTGCACAGCCCGTTTCTGTGCTCCATTATCTTACTTGCGTACACCAATGTGGTTTGAGACAATATCTGGTAAAGTCTTAAAAAAATGATGCATAATTGTATATACATGTCTATAAGTTTGTGGTTTTCTCACGTATGTAATTTTTTTTTTCAATGAATAAATATGATTAGTTCGTTAATTTTACATGATAACTTTCTTTCGGTTTTTTTTTTTCTTAGCGATTTGAAATCGTGAGGTCAGAAGCTTTAAAAAATCGCTTAATCGCTTAATGTACTGTTTGCGGGCCTGCTGGTGCTTGAAGGCCAGTTTCGGGTGTGACTAAGTCATCACTGATAGCAGTTTTTTCGTCCAAAGCTGTTTTCTCATCTAGAACCGTTTCCTCACCATTCAAATTCGCTCCTGTTTCCTCCAAGACGACAGTGTTATCACGCTCCTCAGTTATGGACGCGTTGTCACTTGGCGAAGTAGACTCAATAATTGACGTACCGCGCGACTCAATGCTGAGCGCACTTGGTTTCGTCCTTAAACATCCGCTGCGTCGCTTAGGGTCCCTGGAATCCGTGTCTTTATCTAAGCTCAAGGAATCGAGCATGCTATTAAGCGACCCATTTCCACCCAGGGATTGCGAGAGGGCCCTTTGATGTCCACTGCTGACAGTCAACTGAGGATTTACTTCCACTACATGGAATTTCTTTCCATGCAACATGACATTTTCACCCTCTTTTCGAATCAACGAAGCACTGCGCTGGCTCTTAGATTCTTTTGCTGCGCCAGCATTCGTTTTTTTAATACCCCCTCGAAGTGTTAGAGGCATCCGGCCCTTGGTGCCTAGAGGAGCTGTCAATTCGGCAGGCTCATTGGTCATCACAGAATTGCTACGTCTAGGAAACGTCTGAGATTGAGACCGCATATGCTTTTGAGATTTGCTCCTGTTTGGAGATTTCGTTAGGGTTTGCGATCGCGACCGGCTATGAACCTGGTATGGTGCCTGTGAACGCTTAGCAACATGGAGCACTGGGTCAGGTGAAACTTCATCAAGCTCTTGAGAAATAGTGGAAGACGTCGGGCTGTGGCTGGAAGCAGCCTCGGAGCTGGTAGCATCAAGTTTAGCTTGATCGTCCTCTGTCACAGTAGATGTAGATGCGTCGCTAACGATGCGCTTATGTGCAGTTCGCTCTGTGAGGTTTTGCAAGTCTTGATCATTTTCTAGGTAAGAAACTGCGTCTTCGAATCCTTCCTTCTCTTCATCCGACGTAAATGGTTTTTCGCTAAGTGTGCTAGTAGGTCTCGACACTGGGTTCAGAGAACTGCAGATTTCAGTCTCAGCCGTCAAATCGCTTTCAAAATAGTCTCTATAGCAAAGTAACTTTTGTCGTTCCAACCACTTCCATTTAAGCGACGCAGTTAGCGATGCTGCACTCATTAGCACGGTGTCACGAGTCCGTGGCAAGATTGGTGCTAATAGTTTCAGATTTCTTCCATTACGCATATGGTCATCCAGTTGGCCTTCTATTACCGCAAGCCTGTCTCCAATGTCACTCAGCTTATGTTGAACATTTAATCTGCGAGCAAAATGATTCTCAGCATACTCTCTTGCTTGTACTTCCAGGCGCTTTTTAACACGAGAGGTAATACTTGTATTTCCAGTCGTTGACACGGAAGAATCAGAGTTTCGTCTTAGCGATTTAAGTTTGCGTGAAGGTAGGCATGGTTCAGTAGATTGAACGCCTGCGACATAAAATGTACTAAACGAGGCTGCAAAATTAATTTTCAGCATCCAAGTTTCCAATTCACCTTCGTCCGCTGAAGAGAACCACTCAGTTCTACCACCCTTAGTACACAACATAAATGCATGCCGATTCTTGGGGGCATCATCTGCAGAGTTTAATGCTATCATGTCATTGGTAGAGATCACTTCGTGAGGATGAAATCCGTCAATTAATGGTCGAATCACAGGTTGAATTTCTTCGTCTTCATCAGCAATTGGCGCGTCAACTTCGTTTGGCGTCAATGCAGTTGCTGATCGATTTCGATGAAATAGAGATGCATTTTGCTGATTCATAATGTTGCTTCGGAACCATGATGTATCTTTGAAAAGGTAAAGCTGAGAGGCAGTCAAAATAATACCCCATTCGCGCCAAGTGTTTTTGCGCTTGCCTTCCAGTTTGAATAAAAATCCAGCCTTGACAACTTTGATATCTACAACACCTGGGCCACTCGAGTTCGGATCACCCAAGGAATCGGGAGATAAAAAAGCACCTGGGCGCGATCGTTGGGAAATTAATTGTAATGATTGCCCGTCTTCAAAATCCTTTCGTAGTGACAAAAATCTGTCCGGCGAGTTTATCTTGGGGTATGAGAACGGATCTTCAAATGAGAGCCAACTTAGATCAGGACGAATTATATCCAACTTATCTTCGAGCAGTAACGAATAAGGATCAGTAGGCTCCTTTGAATTTCGCCCGAATGTGCTGCTTCGTCGCGGCACTTTAAATGCCTGTCCCGGTGCATAATCAGTACTTCCAAGAAACTGAGTGTATGTAATGTTATCATAAAAACACTAAAACGTTAGAAATGACGGAAAAATAATTGTCTACTCACCCCCAGAATATCGGCAGAAACGTCAACTTCGCTCTGTACATTTTTGAAGTAGTCTGTTTTCATCATCTTATACTTGTTGTTCTTGTTGAAAAAATCGGTTTGTAGGATCATTAAGGAAAATGCCACAAAGTATGCAACTTCTTTAGTCTTATAAACATCTGGGTTGCACTCCTGATATCTGTAAGAAAATGCCACAATAACACGGTCGATCTGCTGAGTTTCTTTGGGTAACCATGCATAAATAAGAAATTTGCGTAAAGACATGTCAAGAGGCTCATCTTTAAACGAAAACTGCTGAAGGTAAAGCGTGAGCACAGTGTTATGGAAATCGTCATCATGCCTAGAGAGCTCTTCAGCTATGTTACAGCCAAATCCAAGCTGATATAGCCTCAACAAAAAATCTTCGGGCGTTTCACCATCTTCTCTGGCTGGAAAAGGTATGGTCGTCGGCTGTGGAATTGAAAATGACGGACGAGGACTCGGGGAGCGCCCATTTAGTTGTTTCGGGGAGGTCATCGTCGCCACAGCCGATTCCGAATCGCTCCGCTTGTTAGAGTAGCCAGAGGGAGGTTTCGTAGCTCTAGTTGACTTTTGATCCAAGGAAGAAAACGTATGACTTCTCTGTCGAAGACTTAGCGGGGGTAATTCATCATCCTTGGTCTCTTTGGAACTTGTGTTATCAGTTTGACTAGTGCATGCTCGTAAAGGGGGAAATGGGATATCCGAAGATACCACTGGGTTTAGTGAGTGAGGTGATATTGGAGAAGAAGTACTCGAAGGAGTAATTGAACTGGGTGATGTTGGGCTGGTTTCAAGTTGTAAAGATGGCCGGTCTGCTGGACTAGTTGGGGTTTCTAATGACCGGGATTGCTGCTCTTCTACAGTGTCAGAGCTGAAGAGCTTTTTAGTAAATTTTGGTAGCGGTAATTTAAATCCAGATTGAGAGCCAGTTCGTACAGTTAAAGGCTTTGGGTCGTGTTTTTGTGCGTTAAGAGTATGCGAAAGAGAACTTGTTGAAGCAGATCTCGGCAAGGAAGGGCGAGACTCATGGCTGCTTGCGTCAAGCAAATTTGTGAACGAAGAGAAAAGCGAGTGGGGTTTCTTGTCTGCAGGGTGCTCCTTTAAGCTATGCTCACCAGTTTCGTCGGGTTGAGTTACTAAGAGCCCTGGAATTTCGAATGCAACCTTGTTAGGACTTGAGTTGGTGTCAGTAGAGATGCGAGGATCACTCGCTTGTTGTATTGAAGCGGTTGAGTTAGTGCCGGAAACAGACTTGGCTCCACTATCAGACGATTTCTTTGGAGCATGACTTTTGCCATAATCGTGGTCAATAGGCATTTCTTTTGGTTTTCTGAAATCTATCAATGAGCGTAAAGAGGATGACTTGGGCAAGCCTCTAATGGATGCGGGACTGGAGGCTATTAAGTAGCCATCTTGGTGTGAAGAGCTAGATCGGGAGCTATTCACTGGGTGAAGGTCGTCAACTGAATGGCGTTGGCTTTGATTTCCAAAAGCAAACAAGGAAACAGATGAGGAATTGGTATTACTGTTAATGCGATTGAGACTAGAAATGGACCCTCCACGTCCACGCAGCTTCCATTTACTCGATTTCTTAGTTGGTGGTGGGTGAGATTCGGTAGTTGGGGTTGTTGATTCAGATGGGGGAGACAGAAATTGAGGTGTGGGAGATCTGGTGCGTGACATAGATCGCTTTTCTCTACTAAATAACGAAGAAATGCGAGCCGCAAGGGCGCCCGTAGGTGGTCCAGTCGATACGGGAGGAAGAGAAACTTCAGCATTCATAGAAGTCGGGGTGCCAGGGTTCGTATTCTTCTTGTTTGAATGTGGTCCAAAAGTGAACGTATTTGCAATTGACTCACCAAATGACATGTGCGAAGGCGTGGACGTAGAAGACTTTGATGAGGATCCTGAAAATATGCGTGAGGATGAAGGCTTTCTGAATGGCAACTTTCGGGGGTTTGGCACTTCTTTCCCCTTTTGAGTAGTCGGAGACAATGTAGGCGATGTTGCTTGCTCCGTATCGACAGTTTTTGGAACCTCAGACATGGGCGATTCATTGGAGGTTTCATCAGGAGATTCATTAGGCAGTCGATCAGGAAGTTGGTAATGCAAAGGGGGTTCGGAGGGATTTGTGGACTCCTCGACCGTTGGAAGAATGGGCGAAGGCTCTGAAGCAAGGTTTGAGGATGACGAGGCTGCCGGTGACCCGCTAGCAGTCTTAGCTCCACGTTTAGAAGAGGAATGCTTCTTCCTCTTCAGTAAACTGGGCGACATGGCTATAGAAATGCTGAGAAGACGAAATTAGAGCAATATCAGCGATGCCATATAAGATGTTGAAAATAGGGTCGAATTAAAGAAAAAAAGATAGAAATTAAGTCGGCTGAACAAATGTAGTCAGTCTGAAAACAGCGGAACAGCCTATATAGCGTCGGGCTAGGTGTTGTCTTTGGAGTATTGTGGTGGTATTGATATGTCTAAGGACACGAACTCCAACTCCACACACGAAAGCTAGTAGTAGCGCTAGTAGCGAACGGAGGGTTACCAAATCAAGTATAAAGGGTTGGGATACAGTGCAAACGGGTCGGGAGGAAGACTCGCTTGTCCGAGCAAAACAACCAGGCAGGGGCAACAAAGGCAAGACTTTGAATATTGGAAGATGAGTAGAATAGATGGAGGTTGTGATGAAAGCTGTTTGAATCAAAGTCGTTCATATATTTCACAGTATCTGTGCAATTGAGAATACCAGGGCAAGGGTCCTCCCCTTGTTAAGACCCGAGAGCTGGTATACGATTCGGAGAGACCGGTACAACCCTAAGGAAGAAGCTCCGTAGAGTGTTTTACAGTAAGCAGTGGGATATGGAGTCGCTTTATCTATTGTCTAGGTCGGCAACGGTGCTTCCGGGATCGATGGTACCGACATGAACGCGATCTATCCGCGTAAACAAGGCAAATCCACACTATATTTTACCCTAACCTTCCTCAATGTATGCAGACAAAATCATCGCATTAATACACTCGCCTGTTGATGCCAGGTGTCGTGTAGCAAGGAGCTTGCAAGCGGGTCTCACGTCGAAATGGCTCCGAGCATCAAGTATGTAGCACGCGACAGCCAACGTTAGCTCTTCTCACTTACTAATCAATAGATCCTATCAATGTCTCTGCTCACAAGTCGTGCTGACGATTGCCCCTGGGCTTGATAAACTCCCTCGGCGTGAATCGAAGTATGCTCCCGACCAGAGCATCATCGTGCCCCAAAAAACAAATGAAGTTGTATTTATTATGGGATGCTCTCGCGAAGCATATCCTATCTCCATGACAAAGTAAGTACTCTTTTGTTTCTACCGAACACTGCAAGCTAACGAGCCAGGTCAAGCGGAAACAACGAAACATGGTGGTTATACAAGTGCCCGCGTTGTAAATTGCCCGTTGCATATGATATGGAACCAACAAACCAGAAATATACCTACATTCTGGATGGCTCACTAAAGGAAGCTTCTTTGTAGCTCGACTCCCTTTTGTGTAGGGAATAAAAATTGTTTTATTTAAAATACTTGAAGGTGTGCATAATGATGACTCTGAGTCATCACTGGCTTAACGAGTCACCCAACGAGTCACCCAACGAGTCACCCTGACTCGTAGACATGCTTTCTCCGCAATCCAGCGCACTTTAAACCCACAGTTTTGGGGCATTGGCAGCATATCGTATTATATTTTATTACTTCATTGGACAGGGCAATATACCTAAAATGTGTACCGTGTTTTTGATGGTTGGCACTTGTTGTCTTGCCGAAAACTCTCCTTTGAACACAACTTGAATACTTATTATCCCGCTTCTTTCATTGGGTAATTTTTTTTTGAACTCATTCTGAAAAGGATAAATACGGGCATTTTTCTTATTTTTACTTTGCTCCACTTCTTTTTCAACTCGTTTTTATTTACCTCTCCCCAAAAAATTATCTCCTGCAATGATTGCTAAACAATCCATTAGAAGACTTGCCTCCTTAGCCACGGCCCCCAAATCCAAGGTAGCCATACCTGCCTTTCCTTCTGCCTTGGACAGCAAACAATCCCTTCTTGCGCAAACTGCTGCTGCTACAGAGCCTAGAAATACATGGACGTTTGATGAAATCAAAGAAATTTATAATACCCCTCTGCTTGATCTTATTTATCACTCCTCAACAGTACATCGAAGATTTCACGACCCTTCAGAGGTTCAATTATGCACCCTTATGAATATCAAGACTGGAGGATGTTCTGAGGACTGCAAGTACTGTGCTCAAAGCTCTCGGTATGACACCGGTCTCAAAGCTGAGAAAATAGTTCAAGTCGATGATGTTATCGAGGCTGCTAAAGAAGCAAAGGCCAACGGAAGCACTCGGTTTTGCATGGGTGCAGCTTGGAGAGATATGAAAGGCCGCAAATCCAACCTCAGAAAAATATCTCAGATGGTTAAGGAGGTAAACGATATGGGCCTTGAATCGTGTGTCACTCTTGGCATGGTGGACAAAGAGCAAATGGCACAGCTTGCTGATGCCGGTCTCACCGCCTATAACCACAACGTTGACACCTCTCGCAAGTTCTATCCTGAAGTTATCACGACGCGCTCTTATGACGATCGATTAGAAACGATAGATAATGTTCGCCAATCAGGAGTGAAGGTTTGCTCTGGAGGGATCCTGGGCCTAGGTGAGAAGCCTGATGATCATGTTGGTTTCCTTCATACTCTGTCCACGATGCCAGAACACCCTGAGTCGGTTCCCATTAATCGATTGGTGCCAATCAAGGGAACTCCTCTTGGTGACGAGCAAGCTAAAATTACTCTCCCTTTTGACGCTGTCCTTCGCACCGCTGCGACAGCACGTATGATCATGCCAGAAGCTATCATTCGTTTGGCTGCTGGTCGTTACACGATGAAAGAGACTGATCAAGCCATGTGTTTCATGGCAGGTGTTAATGCTATTTTCACTGGCAAAAAAATGTTAACGACCATGTGTAATGGATGGGATGAAGACAAGGCTATGTTGGAAAACTGGGGCTTGAAACCCATGAAATCGTTTGAGAGGACCAGAAAAAATCCCGAAATGCTCGTTGTCTAAACGTTTCTTTAGCAGCATTGAAATTTAATCAGCCGTATTGTTCGCCAAGTAGTTAAATATCTTCAATATATCAAAAGATTTTGAGATTTTGAGTAAACCTATGATTCAAATATACATCGCCCATACCCCCATTTTGTTATCAATGTGTTCCTTAAGGTTACCTGTTTACCATTGGGCTACCCTGACAACATTTGGAATTATTCATATTTACATATAGAGAGGTAGCGCTCGAGGAGATCTACCTTTCATTAATACTTAACGCTCTTTTGCAGGATTGTTCAATAAACATTTGAAGCAATGCGTCAACCACTACGTCCGCGTAAATAGGTTTGAGGAGTCCATCGAACACTTGCTCGCTAGCGCTCGCATGCAAATGATCCTCGGTAGTTAGCAAGCTGCCATATGTTTGCATTTTGAACCTACATCGTGAAGCGAAGGCAATTCCGTAATCATACCAGATTAACTTTTACGCTCTACATCTCCTGCAAAAGAGGTTCTAAGTTTCGCATTCCTATTGATCTCACTTTAATTGCCTGCATGATTTTATTGCAACTATGAGATTCATCTTTCAACCTCTTTAACTTTATAATTGGACAGAAGTCCGAGGTCATAATCAAGATCTCAGCAAATTGGTATATATTGAGTTCTTACACGTACTGTATTGTACTATCAAGAAGCCTCCAGAAAGGCCATATTCTCTTTTTGCTTGATGACTAATTATGTTGACGATTCTGACATAGCAAACCCAAAATGCCTACTTCTGACACTAGAGTGCGTTGAATTGCTTCAAGAAAACAATCGTCATAGGAAGCCATAGAATTCACCGGCACGTCTTTCATCTTTGTGGCCTTTTGACTATACTCTCTTTGAGCTCTTTCCCACTATCTCGCAGCATTATCAAGCATATTTAGCTCACGATTTCACAGTATCAATGCCAGCTTTGATCAAAGCTGTACCACTGACTTGCACTGGCCACTCCAGGCCAGTCACACATCTATCTTTCTCTGGTTTACTTGGGCCCCCTGATGTGGCTCTCGGTGCCGCAAAGGCTCAATACTTGATGATTTCCGCTTGTAAAGGTGGGTTAACTGTGATACTTTCTCCGGACGCAATAAATTACTAACAGTTCAAGATGGGAATCCCATGCTTCGTAATGGAGTGACTGGCGACTGGATCGGCACCTTCCTTGGACACAAAGGTGCGATCTGGTGCACACGCATAACTAGCGACGGTGCTTGGGCGGTGACGGGTAGCGCAGATTTCACCGCCAATGTATGGAACGGCAAAACTGGTCAGATAGTGGCTACTCTGCCTCACAGGCACATTGTGCGAACTTGCGATTTTGCCCCAGGTGCAAGCAAAGACAGCATTTCATCTTTAGCAGAAAAAGAACATGCTAGTGCGGATGCTGAAGCGTTGAAATTGGTTACTGGAGGTCAAGATAAGATAGTAAGAATCTGGAGCGTACCGGACCAAAAGGTCGAAACGGAATGGGTTGCTGGAGAATCTCCGATTAGATCAACATTGTGGATCTCTCCTAGTGTGATCGTGACGGTAACATTTGATGGTGTTGTTGCTTGGTGGGATATCTCTTCGGCCTCACCGGTGAAAATTAACGAAATGGAGCTCAAGGCAATGACCGGACAGGTTGAAAGACATGGGAAAGACTGCATTGTGATTGCTGCAGGCATGTCGGGTTATGTCATTGAAGCAGCGTCAGGCAAGCTAATTAATAAGATTGATCTTGACTACGAGGTGAGCGCTCTGGCTTTGAACCCAGAGAAAACCCAGTTTTTGTGTGGGTCAGGGAGTGATACATGGGTTAGATTGCATGATTTCAAGACAGGTGAACTCTTAGGTATGTTGGAGATGATGATCATTTCATTACTAACGATACAGACACATATAAAGGACATCACGGGCCCGTTCATTCTGTTGCATATTCGCCAGATGGTTGTGTAGGCGCAACTGGCAGTGAGGACGGCACTGTCAGGCTATGGAAGATGACACCTGAACCGTATGGATTATGGACCTGAGCTTAAAAAGGGCATGAGATTCTTATGAAGTTATAAGCCCTTTTTATAAAAGATATACGTGTATGTACCACTCTCTATTATTGCGGCTAAGTCTGAATCTATGGCCATGACATATAAAAAGATTTTAACCTCAATAGCCAAATTGATTTGAACTTGAAGTTCAATATTAAAAGGGTACTACTACCAAGCAATTTCTCTTTGCCTTCCACTACCAATTTACTACAGAATGTGTTACCATGGTGAACTTGTTGCCTATGTAGGGTAGAAAACCTATTCACCCTGAGTTTGCAAAATTTAGGGCTTCGCGCGAGAATTTTGCCCTGATATACCATAGTATAAATAGGAAGAGGGTCGCCTTTTGGTTATTCTCTGAACGCCATTATCTCTCTTGGGCTTGATAATTCATTTCTCAGAATGCGCAACTTTTGGTCAAGGGATCTTTGACTTCGACACATCGACTCTCGATTGACAGCCGCGTTGGTCGGTTTTGGAATGTAAGCAATTACCTCAACACACCATTTTCAAATGATGATAAAACTATTCATTTAACTTTCGTTCTTCCGTAATGACTTAACGGTCTTGTGGAGAATTTCTATTCTGATTTCGATCTTGTACTCAGGTCAAATACCTTGGATTCACCAGCTAATTTCTTTTAGGCCCATTATTTTCCAGCAATAAGCATTTGTTGCGGGATCTGAAAGTATCTATGTTTCAGTGATTTCCGGTTTATTGGAGAAACCCTCCCATGATATGGTAAGATATACTAAAGCTGCATTTGCTGACTACGACTTAAATGATGCTTTACTAAATATATTTGCTACTTCAGATGGCTTCGGCCTATGAGACAATCAACACCTTAGTACTGATAATAGTCAAACATCCTTCTGTTTCTCAAATCCTATATCCAAGCTTACTAACAATTTAAAGGAACAATTCCCTTATCATGAAGGGTTGAAACGGGCAATGAAGGGTTGAAACGGGCACAGCGCATACATGTATGTCAATGACAGACATTGAGTTATTCCTGGAACCTCGAATGGGATGCCATTTACAACCAAGTCCGTATATCACAGCTGGCTTCACTGTCTACATATCAAAAAGTATGGTGTGTGATATAGCCTATGTGCAGGTTGATTATGATAGTAAAGTTGCATGCTTGTCATTTTTAGAAATCTATCATAGAGTTCTTCGCGGTCTGTGAAAGTTCCAACATTCTTTCCTTGCAGAAAGACTAGCGGTTCTTCTCAGGAAAAAGTGCCTGAACCACAAAAGTGCTTGGAACCGCGGCATCACTATGCCACGGGCTTTACAAAAAGGATCCAAAAAACACAATTCAAGGAAAAATTTCATCTAAGTCGATTAGACCATCAGTGCCACGAAAGAACCTCAGTCCCTTAGAGACCTAGCTCTTGCTCAAACTTCTGATTGAATGTGACCTGGAGCTGGGTAGTTCCAAGCATGAAGAAAGCCTTTGAGTCTTTAAAAGGGGGATGGTATTTTAAACTGCTGAAAATAATCGACCGACTTGTGTGTTTGAAAGCGAGAGCTCCAAGACCTAGATTGTCATTGTCGCCATCCCATGGAAAAGTAAAGGAACATCTGTAAATATACTACTTCCTTCCTAAAAATTCTGTAGCATATTTAGACTTCACATTTTCAATTCCTATAGGCTGCTTCTATTATCATCATCGTTATTATACTTGTTATATATCAACTAAATTAAATTGTTCAGTAGGACGTTTTAACAGCCAGTCAAGCTCTCCAAGGATTGGAATTTGTTGGCGGCACTGATGGACTATTGGCTTAGTTAGTATTACCCCTCGAATAGAGTTTTCAGAGGACCCTTCCTCTGAGACTCGTGGTACTTTGGTAACGTAGTGACACCAAGCTTTTATGGAGCTCGTGCAAGTCGAGCCGCCAGCCTACTTTCGAAGAGCATGTTTTGTTGTGGAGTTTCCTTCTTGGGTAATTACTGCCAACACTAGCTAATTATATTTCCCTAACCCCATAATTATCTGAAATGGAAACTGAAATTTCCGCCCTTCGACTTCTCAGGCTTCAACATTCTCGACGAGGAGCTCTGACGTCAATCCTGGCTCATCTTGCAGTTCCACTAATCTGAACTAAACGGAAGCTCTTTTCTTTCAACCAACAACCCAATTTTATCTGGTAATATGGATAAATCACTTGACGAAATTATTCAGGATCGCGTATGTTGTTTTCTCGACGAAATCCGACAAGTAAAAAATCTCGGAAAAGCTTCAATTTCAAACGATATCAGAACTAACAATCTCCTCTATCACAGCGCTATGATAATCCACGCAGAAGAGGTGGTAGAGGGCGCGATGACAGAGGCCCTCGACGTGACAGGTCGCCTTACAGCAGAGACTCGCGGGGTCCACGCGATGGAGGTCGACGCGATAGAATCTCAAAAGTATGCACACTCTCATCAGCCTAGCGATTATACTAACAGTAGCAGGACTTTGCGCGACCATATGGAGATTCTGGGCGACCCTATGGACGACCTAGGTTTGTTATGTCTAGTGTTCGCTCAGTATTGTTGCTAACAATATAGAAATGTGAGACTTACCACAATGGTCAAAATCTCGAACCTGCATTATGACCTTACAGAAGACGATATTTACGTGAGTATTATATTTTCTCATCATCTGGCATTTATATTTGGGGCATATACTGACTGTTCAGGAACTTCTTCAACAAATCGGTCCTGTACGACGTGTGAGACTCGACTTTGATCGCACTGGCCGCTCCAACGGCGTCGCTACGGCTAATTTCGAGACTCATGAGGATGCTCAAGCCGCTATCACACAGTTTAATGGCAAGAAAGCTGCTGGGCTAGAAATTCAAGTTTCTCTCATGGAGGATGATTATGCGTTGTACAAGCGTGTAGGCGAAAGCCGTGGGCGTTTTGGCAACGATGGATACAGAGAGCGCTACGATAGTCGTAACCGACGTGACGACGATAGGCGGCCGCGGGGAGACAAAGACAGGCCGAGACCTGTGAGACAACAAAAAAAGACGCTAGAAGAACTGGACGCAGAGTTGACAAGCTACATGAATGGCGAAACAGTGGAGGATACCTCCTCAGCCCCGAAAGAAAGTGAAAATCCTACGAATGAAGAAAGTGTCGTGGAGAATTCAAAGGAGGCCCCTGCTGAGAGGTTTGGAGGTGACGACGCTGAAATGGTTATTGACTAATCTCGCAAATAATCCATAAACTCTTTAACTTATATAGGTCTATACAGTACACTACTGAATTAGTGCTTGGATATCTTCTGCCACGGTTTTGTGACGGGCTTCACTAAGGTCGATAGTTTCCGATGAAATAAAGTCAGAAACAATTTTCTTACCCCGCGAACTAGCAACTGTAAGAAGCGTACCAACAGCTAAAAGGAGTCTATATCGTGATTCAGAGTCAGTAAGCGACTTGAAGTACCCAGAAAATTGATAGAGTAGTAGGTCAGCCGACGTGCCAACGGCAGGGCCACCTTTCTTAGCAGTAAGCACAGCGTAGTTTAGACAGAGCGACGAAATGGCAATATTGTTGGGGGTTGAGTTACTTCCTTGATCGAATAAGTTTTGGATAGTGCCAAAAATTGTGTCGCGTGCAGTTTTGTTGTCGACGAGTTTTATTGCTTGAGGATTTGGTGACACAAATAGGTTCACAAGGCCTCTTATGGCAAGTAAGCAATGTTTAGGAACATCTGCATCCATGCACGAAAGCAACTGTTGAATCAGAGCAGCAGGAGCAAAGGTTTCTAGACTAGGGATGATGATTCGTAAAATATCAAAAGCAGGGAGCATTGACGGAACATCCCAGGAATTAATGATTTTGCTGACAATAGAATAAAGCTGTTGGGCAGAAATATGGTTAAGATCATTGAGCGAGGTTTCGACTTGGTTCAATTCAACTTCCGACAATTGAGCCTCAGCTGGCTGCTTGGAGCTGAATGACTTTAGTGCTTTGACAATAGGGGCTGATTGAAAAGCGACAAGGGAAACGTACTGCTTGATAGGAACAACCTTGGTAGAGACGTGGGATGGGCTTGGGGCTGGTTCTGAGTCCCCAGCTCCTGGTATGTATCGAGTTCCGTATGGATCTGAAACTGGGGCTTGAGCAGTCAAATCCACCCCTTCAGAATTAGTTGTTATAAAATGAGCAACCTGGTCGAGGTAAGTACCTGGCAATTCATTGGCATCTAGAAACCTTCTTGCAGCATCATATGGATTTTCGGTAACGTTGTATGGAAGTTTCAATGGGGGTTTTCCATCCTCGATATCAACATCAAACACATAGTCGTACTCCTTTCCTAGATAGCTCTTTTTACTAGATGAGCTTCCTTGTCCAACAACTTCTCCGATTTTAATCCATGTGCCAGCACTCCATTGGTATGCAAAAACAGTGTTATCTTCAGACCGGATCATTTTAATTTCTCCTTCCTTCTTACCATCAACTGCTAAACCCTCGGGCCCGCTCAATGATTCCTTGTCGATTCCTTCCACTTGATCCTTACCAATACCTGAATTTGCAACGGTCTCTTCCAAGTATTTTCGCTCGGTTTCAGGTGCGTATCTCTCTGAGTTCCGGGTGAATATTCTAATAATGTAGTCGCTACCACCAACGGCGAAATCTCCTGTAGATTTATTGGCAGCTACAGACCATAGTGAAATGGTTGGCAGTGTAATAACCTGAATACACTCTCCACCACGCCAGATGCGACACGATCTATCTTCGCCTGACGAAATCACATCCCCATTGCTCAGCGCCTTTACCGAATATACAAAGCTGGTGTGGCCGTAAAGCTCCATAATTGGATTTTGATCATCGATAGACCACATTCGCACTGACGTATCATTACTGCAAGTCACAAAGGTCGAACTAGAAAGAGCATCAATGCCACGCACTGCGTCGGTATGTCCTCTAAAAACCTGGACACATTTGCCGTCTTTCCAAAGACGTACGGTTTTGTCGGCTGATCCGGTAAGCACAAGTGATTTGGTTAAAATACACACTGCCCAAACGGCCTGTTCGTGACCCTCAAGGACGTGTTTAACTTTGCCGCCCTCCCAAACCCGAGCTGTTTTATCCCAACTTCCACTTGCTACCAGGCCAAATTTAGAATCCAGGGCGCAAACATTAGACTTGTGACCAAGTAGGGAATACAATGGCTCGACGAGATTCTCCTCGCTTGCAATATTGGCGAATATATTTCCTTCTTGATTGCCCGAAATAATCAATTCTAAGACATGCTGTTAGTTGACATCATGATACAATGCACAAATACTTACTCAGATCATCAGATTCCAGCCAAGCAACCGAATTGACATATGGCGTCCCATGAGAAAGGATCTGTGATGGCCATAAGTTGGTTCCCTCAGAGTCTGGACCTTGGTAAGTCCAAAGCCGCAAAGAACCATCTCGCGACGCGGAGGCAATTTTATCAGGGTAGGGAAATGTAAGGGCCTTGACGTCGGACTCGTGTCCTTGCAAAGACGCTGAAAGCACGTATTGAGACTTATTTGACATGATTCAGATCAATTGGCAGTATATATTGATCGAGATGAGATGGTGGCGATGATGTAAGAGGATGAAATTGTTTTTGTAGGTAAAATATTGTCCCAAACAGAGTTGATTGGGCTGATGTGTACCTTTTCAAACTTCCAAAAAAGCTCTTGCGTGGCTCTCCTATCCACTTCACCAACATAATGGCGTCTGCTCTTACCGTGGTATCAGATCCCGGAGCATACTACTTTCGGTATGAAAACTCTGGCCACACGGGTGCCTTAAGAATTGCGAAACCGAACGGTCATATAGATCTTGTTGGTATGTCGAAACTAAGTTAAAAAACATCATGCTAAGAAATAGATACCGGCTATGTAGGCAAACCAAGGAAGATCGCAGGCATTATTGGCATCATACGTTTACGGCAAAGTAAGAACTCTCTGCTTGATATAGTTGTATCTCTAACTTTCAGGTCGGTACATCATTATTGCAACAAAGTCAGAGATCGCGGGAACTCTTCAGGGCCATGCCGTTTTGAAGGTTTCGGGTATCGATCTTTTGCCCTTAAAAGACTATCACTACCGCGACACTGCTGAAGAAGAATATGTTAGTTTGGTCAAGTCGAATCTTAAGGCCGCGCCACTGTACTATTCTCACACTTGGGATCTGTCTAATGCCTACCAGCGACAGAGCGGGCCTGCAGAGCATGTTTGGCGGAAGGCTGATGAGCGGTTTTTCTGGAACAATTACGTGGCGCAAGACCTGATTTCTGCGGCTAGTTTGCAACCTCTTGTTGGCGAATTTATAATTTCATTCATCTACGGCTATGTCAATCTGCAGCAAACTACGATACACGGCAAACCAGTTACTTTCGGTCTCATAACACGGAGAAGTCGCTGGAGGGCAGGCACGCGATACTTACGGCGAGGCATTGACGATGAAGGAAATGTCGCTAATTACAACGAAACTGAGCAAATTGTCTGCATTCCATTGCAAAATTCGGTTGATGTTCAGGTTTTTTCATATATTCAGACACGTGGAAGCGTTCCTGTTTACTGGGGAGAAGTTAATAACTTGCGGTACAGGCCACGCATGAAAATTGGAGGAAACCCCCTATTTAGTGCAAAAAAGCACTTTACTCAGCAGGAAGAAATTTATGGAAAAAACTATCTGGTCAATTTGGTCAACGAGAAAGGCTATGAATCGCCGGTTAAGCTTGCCTATGAAAAAGTCGTGCAGGACCTCAACAACCCAAATCTTCAGTATGTTTATTTCGACTTCCACAACCAGTGTAGTAAAATGCGGTGGCACCGTGTGGATATTCTAATTGACCAACTTCTGAAGCTCGGGATGGATCAGCAAGGTTGGTATCAAGCTAGCGTCGGTTTGGAAAAGAGTGTCGTGGAACGTGTCCAAACGTCAGTTGTTCGGTCAAACTGTATGGACTGTCTTGATCGAACGAACGTCGTTCAGAGTCAAATCGCACGCTGGGTTCTGCAGAAGCAACTTGAGGCGGCCGGCGTAATTACCCCAAACCAACAGTGGAATCAAGATGTTCGCTTCGAGTCCGTTTTCAGAAATATGTGGGCCGATAATGCAGATGTTGTGAGCAAGTCATATTCTGGTACAGGTGCACTCAAAACTGATTTCACGCGACTGGGTAAGCGAACTATGTTTGGCGCGTTGAACGACCTCAAGAACTCCATCATGAGGTATGCCAGAAACAACTATGCGGACGGGCCAAGGCAAGATGGATTTGATCTGGTCTTGGGCAATCACCTACCGTACGAGACCTTAGATTCTCCCTTTACTGATATGCGACCTGTCGCCTACCAGGCAATGCCTTTTGTTTTGGTAGGTTCATTTGTTTTGGTCATAGCTGCCCTTACTTGCCCTAAAGAAGACTCCTCCTGGCTTGCCAATAGAGCTTTTGTTTTATTCTGGACGGTACTTTTCGGATATTCGCTCAAATTTGTTTTTGATAACGGCCTCCAGTACGTCAATTGGCCTAAACTACACCAATTGGAATTTGTACGCAAGGTACCAGCCGCCGGTAAATCCAAGTCCTACGGGTATATCATGGCTGAAGTCGACACTCCCGAACATAGCTCGCGCAGCCTTGAGGAGGGAAAGCGTGAATAACTTAGAATACACTGTATATTAATTAATTATTGGCAATCTATAATCCTACAACCAGTCATGTCTATAAATAATGAGTAGTGTTCAAGCACACTAAACGTGGCGCTACATTATTCTGTGTAACTTTTTGTTCATTCCATGCCGGCTTGCCTCCAAGCATTACCCTAGGGCAATACTCAAATAATTAGGGGACAAATAGGAGATGGAACTTGTTACGCGTTCTTGACCTTGTTGTCCGTATATATTCCGATGATGTAGGCCAACCGCATGACAACCAAATCGATCGCCATCTGGATACTGTCACGGGCGAGCTCGACTTTTGAGCCCTCAACTTCGTGCCAGGAAATCGCGACCTCCTTGATGGGAATCTTTTTACGAAGGGATATGATGAGGATTTCGACATCGAAGATCCAGCCCTCGGTGTGCATGTAGGGGAAGATGAGCGAGGCGGCAGGTCTAGTAAACATCTTGAAGCCGCACTGTGTATCGCCGATTGACCGGATTCCAAAGATGTAAACCAAAGTATGCAGGCCATACATGAGAAAATTGCGAATGAAGGAGCGGTTCACGACAGCGTCAGTCTTGACCATATGAGCACGCGAGCCAATAGCCACAACTGGTTCAGTATAGGGAGTCTTTATTTTGGTCTCATCGGCGATGGAATCGAGCAGGCGTCGTACGTCGTCAAATTTGGAAGCTCCATCTGCGTCGGCAAAGATGGCATAGTTTCCTCTAAAATGCTTCATTCCATGTGCAACAGCACCACCCTTGCCTCTATTTTTCTCAAGTTTGCAAACACGAAGAGTGCCTGGCGAAAGGTTCTGTTTGGCAGCCCATTCGATTGCGTATTCGGCTGTGCCATCGGACGAGCCATCATCCACCAAAAGAATCTCCCATCGAGTTTTGCTGGTCTTTGATGGGTATAAGTCATTGAGCACAGGAAGAGCGTCGCCTAGTAATAAATGCAACCGTTCGGTCTCGTTGTAGCAGGGAACGATCACGGTCAACTCTACCTCCTCATTTTTTGTGTGATCTAGCTCTGCTGTAAATGGGAGAGGTCTTGGCTCTGAAACTTTTCCGTCTTCGGTGTTAGTTATGTAGGTGAATTCCTTCTTTGTAGGTGGTCTTGGGGAATGCTTGAAGATCAAGACCACAGTATAGATCTGAGGGAGGTTAGTTTTTGTTTCGCCTAGTCATGTTCTGTCTTACAATGAAGTAAACAAGTGCCAAGGCCGCTGCAAGCCCACCTAGCACCATTGCCGGTGAGTATGGCATTTTGTCAATATTTTTATATGCCAATTCTGTCGCGGCTTGAAAAGATTAGGTCCAGAAGAATCAAAATAATTCACCTGGTGCCGAATCTAGAAGAAAAAAAGTTGGAGAGAAAAAAAGATAGTGATCTGGCCTAATCGAGGCTGGAAAAGGGGAAGAAAGTTTGGAATATTTGAATTTTTTTGTCAACTATGCACCAATCTTTCAAGAACACTGCTCTAAGTTACTTCCTTTGCGTAGTTTTCTCTATACACAAACACGTTACGGTAATTTCAGAAGATTTCAGTCTAAGGGTAATGGTTGCCTGAAATGAGCTGAATGTGTGGATGTGGGCCGCTCTCAGGCACGTTCTACCAGAAACAGCACTAAGCAGCTATTTCACTCCGCACAGCGAAGCAAGACCTTCCCAACACTCATTTTAAATGATATTGATTCATAATAATTTCATTTCATCAGGGGCATTCACATAAATACATCTTGGTTAACTTTTAAGACAGTGTCTGTACAACTTTTTCCAATTCGAGATCCATCATCGCCTTAAAGCCCGCTGGGCTGAGTCACGTATAATACTGTCGCCAATCATAGCGTTCTCTAAGGACGGCGCCACAGTTGTCGTCAACAGGCTGTCGCCGTTCGGATGGTATCCCGACTGTGTTTTGGTCTGAACAACGCTGTCAGCTCGTCGTGGCACGTGGCCGTCGTGGCCGTCGCGATACTGTCCAGGATAGGAAGGAGACTGGCTGATGATAACCTGGCGGACGGCACCCAATTTCAGTGACCGTGCGAGTTGATCGGTGTCGACGAAGGCGTTGGCAAGGGAAGAAGCTTCTACTCGCGTGTTTCGGCTGCCGCTAGTGCATAACACCTC
Source organism: Geotrichum fermentans (assembly GCA_030564905.1). NCBI lineage: Eukaryota > Fungi > Ascomycota > Dipodascomycetes > Dipodascales > Dipodascaceae > Geotrichum > Geotrichum fermentans. The sequence goes on along the minus strand of JAJMAG010000062.1, from coordinate 29,331 downwards.
TTGTCCTCTGGATGTGGAGATTTGACCCACAGCGTGGAGAGAATTTAATTGCGTGCGAAGATGGTCTTGAATGTTTCCTGACATTACTGGAATGACATACATGTAGATATAGTTTTCTATAAAGGATCAAGAGAAGGAAGAAAGGGTATCAGTAAGATATATATAATATCAGTTATCCAGGTCACGACTTGGAGATCAGTGCCGGCGGCAACAATCACAACAGTCCGAGCAAGAATCCATTGACCGAGCGATAAGCGCACAGATTCACAAGTCTCTCACTCTCTCCTCCTCACCAGGCGGGGACAAAAATGGCCTTTCACCACGCGATGCGCCAATAAGCTCTGATCGCTCTGCAACCTACCCTCCAGCGAAACTCACTACGTTCACGCGACCAGGAGTTTGAGCGCGTCTCTCCAGCATTCTTATCAACGCAGAGTTCACCCGAGCTGAAGCACTCTTCTCTACCTGGTGCCACTCGATAATCTCTTCGGTGACGATTCCTTCGTGAAGGTTATTATATTTCAGAAAAACGCCGCGCAAGCCGAAGAGCCGTTCACAGAGCTCAAGGCTTGATAAGAGTCGTGTCAGAGCAGGGTAACGAGATCTTGACGTCATTTATTATTACAGAATCCACGATGGTTCGGATAGGAGACAAGAGTCTCTTATAGGCCTCTGCGTATTGGTGGATGGCGCCAAAGATGAACGAATGGCCGGCATGGAGCTGGGGCTCGCAGAAGTGCGGAGTACATATGACAGTTCAGGATCGAGAACTGTGGTCTTAAATTTATTTCCAAGTGTGTCGAAAGAATCAATTCCTGTTTGTGATACGCCATGCTCTCATATACCCGTTTGGTCAAGGATTCAGTGATAGTGCAACAAGACAGTCGAGTCGCTTGGACTGCCATGGAGCAGATTTTATCGCTTTCCTTGATTTGATCATTTCTTCATCACCTCACTCACGTCCAAGTCAATACCCAATGGATTTAATGGAAACAATCAAACCCTCAGCGGGTAAACTGCTCTCTGAGCCAGGTTCGATCTTAATCTCAATATTGCCGCTGGCACTAACATTTGAACAGATGATTCCGTCTACAGAGCACCCCTTACTCTCATTCCCCGCGATTTCAACAATCAGCACCCTCGTCGTGCCTATTTCCGTAGTGTACTGAGTCCCCTAACAGCCTCCAAACCCGATCCACGCATTGCCACCCTGGAGCGTGCTCGTCTAAAAGCTGAAGCGTTGGAGTTGGTCTCTCAAAAGCTACACCAAGTTATTGAGTGTCTCCGAAAAACTGAGAAGCACATCCCTCTCTACACCTCCGACGAATTGGAGCCCATCATTAGCGCCATTGTTGAAAACGCTTTTAAGGACGGTGTGACAATAGAAGAAACGAGTGATCAATGCTTACAGACTATTGCTTGTATGCATGGTACAATAGAAACAGCAAACAAGCGTCTTGACGAATTCATAACCCTTGGCCTTTGGAAGTTCTACAGGCTAAGAAAGAGGTATGGCCAGGCGTTGAAAGAGCAGGAGACACACGCAAAGAAGAGAGTGGCAAAGCTGAAGAGAAAGCTTGAGGGTTTGAATGAAGAAAACGGCTCTTTGAGAGCTCTAAACGAGTTGCTTGTCATTGACGATGCTGAATTTACCCTGGCAGATGTGTTGAAGCAAGAGTTGCTATTAAGCTCACCTAAAGCTAGTCACACCCTAGATTTTGAAAGTATAGAGACTGAGATTATATTGCTAGAATCTCTTCTCCAGAAAAAGATCGACCTACTGCAGACCTCTCAGGACAGATCTGAATCCTACTCACATAAGGTAAGGTCGCAGAAGGCAATGTCTACTATTCACCATTCTGGAACTGGAACTGCCAGAAGATCTTCGCAAGCGAGTCCAACATTGTCCCTTTCAAAAAGTTATAGAGAGCCACTTAGGACAACCAGCCGAAATAACATATTACCTAGCAAGCGAGGAATTACAGGCAATTCAGAGAGCACCAGAGCTTTTGATATCAATATTGACGGAATGTTTTCTCAAACTAGTGAGTTGTATTTCAACAAAACTCCAATACTTCATAGCGAAGGCATGACGGGTATTCAGTCAAGTGCGTTTGCATGTCTCGATTTGCCTTCAGATAATACCACGCTTACGCCTGCTATTAAATCCTCCAAGGTAATAATGGGGTCCCCTGCTTTGAAGTCAATGGCTCCAGATAATCTGTCAGTCGAAGATACTCCCAAACCCTTTGATTCACCCTACCCAAGAGATAGCATTTATATGCAGAATGAATACCAGGCTTCTGATACTTCACTACCTGTGATTCAAGAAGAAGAAGAACTATTACTTGATTTAACTTGTAATGACTCCAGATTTTTCAAGACATTAATGAGGTCTGGGCATGACTATGAGGATACCCCCGACTCGGCAGAGTTTTATACCAGTGAGACTGAGGAAGAAAAACACACAGGTGTTGGTACCGAAAGAAGCCCTGGTGGTACACAAATTCAATCACCAGAGATGCTGAGCTCTGCTGAACCTTACTCTTCCACTCAAGACTCTTGTCAGACTTTGATTAACAGCAGTATTTTGCCTTTATCGGTTACGAAGCTCAAGGAAAGCGAGGCGGAGGATCTACCAGAGGCTCTCAGTCCTGCCGCTACTCCAATTGAAGAAGACGTGCAGGATACGATGTTGGACAATATACCTGAAGATAATAATTCCCCTTTCTTAATACCTATCCCAGAATCGGATTGCTCCTCTGATGAGATTTCTCGTTATTTGGAAGGTCCATTAACTCGCGGTAAATACCTCCCTTGGCCAAAGTCTCAAGCCGCCGAAACAGTTGGCCTTGAACAGGAATTATTATTGCCGGCATTTTACCCCTACTCTGTGAAAGCTCTCAGTGAACCTGCCTCCGCTGAGGCCTTAATATTACCCGAATTTGAATCTAACGAGTCTGCAGCTATGGAGTGTCAAATCTGGGATGATGATCCGTCTGGTGCTCTGAAAAAACACCTTGAGGGGTTAGGACTTCAACCTTAAAGATGAGCTGGCACGGCATTACTTGAACGGTCATTTACTATGTGCGTACACACATGCATCAAGTTCAATACACCTGAACTTTTTAAAGCCATTCAGATCACCAAAAAAAACCAACAAGCGATGTTCCCGATACCAAGAAATAACTTTCACCTGAAGTTTCAAACAATAAAACCAGCATTTTATAAACGTGTAGTGAATAAATTAAGGAATTTTAATTATTTAACCTGTCATATACATAAGCCGTTCAGACAACTTAGAGCTTCTGCATGGCAGCAACGTCAGAAGACTGAACGTGGTCCTCGTCTTCAGCAATGGCCTCCTGCAGGTCATCAAGAGAAACCTTATCATCCTCAATGACACAGTTGATTTGAAGCTTCTTGATACCGAAACCAACCTCAATGAACTGAGAGCCACCCCAGACAAGACCGTCCATCTCAATGGCCTTGACGTTGGCGAGGAGCTCGTCCAAGTTGGTCTCATCATCCCAAGGCTTAACATCAAGGGTGACGATGGACTTGGCAGCGGGCTTAGCACCCTTAGCGGCCTTCTTGGCGGCGTACTCAGCAAGACGCTGCTGCTTCAACTTCTCGGCCTCCTCATCGACCTCCTCATCATCAGAACCGAAGAGATCAACATCGTCGTCGTCCTCAGCGTCGGCAGCGGGGGCGGCAGCGGCAGCGGGGCCAAAGTCGGCAGCAGTGGCAGACTTGTTACCGGGGAGAGTCTCGAACTCAGAGGAGTAAGACTTGATGTGAGTGAACCAACGGGCAGCGTTGGGGTAAGTCTCGGCGTCAGGAGCAGAAGAGATGGCCTTGAAAACGGCAACATCAGCCTGGGAAGCAGTGACACTTGGCGACCCTGTTAGCAATTGAGGAAAAAAGTAGAGATAAATCGACTGACGAAAAACTTACCCCTCAATGTAAGACTTGTCGGAAAGGAAGGTGTTGAGAGCCTGGAGGCCTGGAATTCTTTGTTAGAACAGATCATCATTTATATCCGGCCCTTGAAAGGAAGAAAAAACATAATTGCCGGAACACAATTAAATTGCAAAATAAACAATCCCTCAAAAACACCGAAAAGGCTCACTTACCGCTAGCAGAAGAAAGATCAGAGAAACCCATTGTGATTATTGTACAGATGTATTAGCTGGTGAAGAAAGAGAGGAAAAAAAAGAGAGAAAAATAGGTGGAATTAAAAAATTTTTTGTTCCATTGGGTGATGTTGCAGGGTAACGTTTCCTCGTATATGAGTCTCGTAAGTGCTTAGTCAGTGTGATTGTGCAGAGGTTGGCATCCACGTGAATTATTTCCAGGGTGTGCAAAGTATGCGAACGGAAAAACCATGTGGATGCAGCCATTCGTTGTGGAATAATACGAGCGCTGAGAACGTCAAGGACATGGCAAGGATTGAGACAACAACACTTTCGCAAACTCAGAGCATCAATTGAGTGTTAAAAGATCAGTCTAATTACGCCTTTGACTAGTTGCCCACTATAATAGCTAGTGGTATAGGCAAAAAGAAAATCGACGACACCTATTGAGCACTCCACACGGGACTCGAACCCGCAGTCTTCCGCTTAGGAGGCGGACGCCTTACCATTTGGCCAATGGAGCCTAACACTTGCAACTGTTTGTAGCGCCTATAAAAGGGAATCGTTTGTTGCCATAACACAAATCATCATTCCGTGGGCGAAAATAACGTGAATGAGCGTGTATATATATCTAGTTTTTAGATAAAATTATATCTGATCATATTTTACCTTGGATGATTCAATTGAAAGGAAAATATATTTTTTCAGGCCATCAGCGCTACTATCAAACCTCAATTTTGGAGTGATTTTAGCTTGCTGTTAGAACACCTGAATTAGTATTAGTTGATATAAAACAAGAGTGACAATAATGGGCTTTTAAGAAACCTATTGGTGTATTTATATTTTTTATTATACAGATTTTCAACTGCAGATTATGAGCAAGGTTTTCGAAATCAATGTTACCAAGTCATTTTAATCACGAATTAAACACTTTGCGGGTTTAGAGATACTCTGCAACCTTTTGTCGCCATTCATCTACAGTAAATGTCTGCCCTTGCTCTGGCTCTGGCTCAATAGGATCAAACAACTTTGCAATATTCAGGTAGATTTCGCGGGCTTGTCCTTTATTCCTCATAAACATCAAGGCCTTCATGCCATAAGACATCATGAAATCTTTCAACTTGGGTGTGTCTGCAAACTCGCGGTGGAAGGGGTTGTCAAAGGGAAGTGCGTGCTTCAGCATGGTGTATGCTTCTTTGATGCGGTAGTCTTCGTCAATGGACTCGACACCGACAATTTCCTTGCCAGTGAAATGGCTGCCAGTGAAAAAGCCAACGGTGGGATCGCCCTTCATTTTACTCTTCATGCGCTCTTTCCGGGCCTTTTTCTCGTTGTCAGCGGCTTTCTTGGCCGCCTTCCGCGCATACCTTTCGGATGACTTTCTGGCCGCACTCGCCTCAGCGATCACCTCGGGGTCATAGACAGAGTTAATGTCAATGTACTGGGCCCAGGCATCGGTTTCGCGGGGATACAGGTAGCCAAAGACATCGGGCGTGTAAACCAAAGGCACTCGCATGGCGTAACGCACGGGGGAGTGGATGTCAACCAGGCCCATGTAAGGCTCATCTCCCACGAGCGGCAAGACAGGCTGGCTATTTTCGTTATTGCACTCGTCCTCAGGATCCCCCGACGGGCAGCGGAAGAGGCCACCAATGAAGTTTTCCGACCTGAACCAGGGCAAAGCTCGGGGCGTTTCGGCGCGCTTGGCAATGCGGTAGCAGCCTCTTGCGTCGGGCGCAAAGGTCTCGCGCTCGTATATGCAAAGCGGGTCTTGCCAGTTAAGCCCGTTTTCGTTATCCCTGTTATCGACGGAGGCGTGGGCAACGACGCGCCCGCGGAAGCAGTAGACCAGGTGTGTGGAGTGAGCAAAGCCCAGCACTGGTCTGAACTTCATTTGATGGAACACACGGTATCCGGTGTAAGGGTAAAACACAGACGAGAAAGTGTTGCAATGATCGTCGACCTTCTCATTATGGTAGTGAAAGATATCTTCGTCTCCGAAGGGAGCGTGCCAGGAGAAACCATAGATCCTTTGGATTTCAACAGTACTGTTTCCAATTTGATTTGGATCCAGTTGGCCTTGGATATAGTCGGCAGCTTCGGCTGCATTCCTGGGAATATCATCTTCAATGTCAGGAGCCTCGAACAAATTGTGAGAGGGAACGTTCGTTGCAGCCTGCTTGGAGGCACCCAGTTCGTTAATGTTAGTACCAGGTTTGATCTCTTGCAAATTTTCTCTCTCTTTGGCTTGAGAAGATGTTTTGTGGTTCGCAATGCTTTGGTTGTATTCCGAAATCTTTGTATCAAAAAATCTTTTGGCTAATGTACCCCACACGGATGCGTTCATAGAAACCTGTGATCCGACGTTAACATTCGCAGCACTTTTGAAGTTGGCAGAAGACACTGTAGGCTCAGTGATGGATACTGAAGCATAAGTGGCTGCGTCAGCAGCAATGGTTGAGTTGCGTGAGATTGACAAGCTCGGTGAAGAGAGAGAAGAGTATGGGAGGGCTGCGGCGCCGAGAATGACAAAAGCTGACGAGAGGATATTCGTTTGTCTCATTGTAGCAATTAGTAGGTTAGAAGAGATAAAGTAATATAGCAGAAGATAGTAAAGCAGATGTAGATGTGAGTTAGAAATGTTCTGAATCTGTGGATGACGAATTAGAGAAATACAAAACAAATGAAGGAGCCTGGGGCTCTTTTATAATTGAAACAGTTGCAAAATAAGTGCCCAAAATTCAAATCTTGCTCGAAGAAGGATCTACTTTAATTTGAAGCAGTTGCAGTCCCTGGTTCTAGTTTAGGTAGGTCAGAATAGGAGAATCCATATTGTCGTCGAACTTGTGAACCAAGAACCGATCTATTTGGGCAAAATAAGTTTCAAAAATCTCAGAAGGTCCAAAAGGTCCAAAAAAACATCTCAAAAGGTTGAGAAATAAACTATTACCGATCAATTGACACTAGCAGCCTAAATAGGTCACTTTCTTTGGTTTTCCAAATTAGGCGTATGAGTGTATGAGCGCATGTGTGTATGTGTTGTTATTAACTGCCTTAATGGGTTCAAACACTCAGTTCAATTTGGAAAAACAAGCTCAAGTTGAAGAGAAAGTTACAACTACAGCAGTTGCGTTCTGGTTGTACCCCAAAAAGGCTGTTTTTTTTTCAGTCTGATAGCTAGGTTCAAGTTTAAACGCATAGTCCTCCCAAAGTGACTGGATTCGGCTTCCAAACTTCTTCTTCAATCCAATGGGTATTTTCTTAGATGGCAACTCGCGTGGCATGCCATTTTACTCTTGATTCCAGTCATCCTCTGTAACACATGAAAATTTCAAAAAGATGCATTTCTCATTGTATCTAAATCAATAAATAATGTAAAATGAAAACTACACTGAGCTCTAGTTATAGGAATAGTAATACTAGTAAACAATAAATAATAATAAAATAAAAAGAACAAAGAAAACTAATAATAACAACAAACAAAGTCAAGTCAATAATCTCAAGGGTTTTAGGTTTGAAACCCTTGCAAACAGTAATAAACATTAAGTCCAATCTTCAAGCGCGGTCATGCAAAAACCACGGCTACCATTCATTGTACGGATTCGCACATGGCCCATCTTACTTCTTAGAAACGCGACCACGCTTTCGTCCACTCTCGTACAGTCCATGTCCCAACTTTTCAACTGCTAGATGGTTCTCCCAGCCTAGCATTCTTGAGAGTTTGACTTGGTAATGCATATCACGCTCCAGCTCGTCGCGCTCTTTGCCTCGTGCTTTGATGCTATGTTTGAGCTCTGCGATTTTTGAAGCACGCGCCCGGGCTGCTGATGCCGACAGTTCTTCGGGATCAGTTGCGCTCGATAGCGTCTTGCGGCGTTTGCGGCCTTCGCCGTTGGTACCGTTACCATTAACAGGTACAGCATCCTCATCCTTGGCACGTCGGCCGCGCCGAGTCATAATAGGCTGAGGAGGCGACGGCGGTAGTCTGCTGGAACGGCGACGTCGCTTGCCGGATCGAACCGGTTCACCATCGTCATCACCATCATCTATCTCTTTTTCGCCCTCAGCTGCATCCGCATCTGGCATCTCAACATCAGCGGCTTCCATGTAACGTTCATCGCCATTATCTTTTGCTTCCTGTTCAAGTTTCTCTAATTGGCGCTTGTCTTCGACATCCTCCTTTTCCAGCTTGGTCAGATCTTCATTTTCATCCCTCAGCTTTTCCACTTCCTCGCCTTGCAGAACCAAGTCTCTTCCAAGATCCTCCAGACGTGCTCGCATGCTGTCACTTATCTGGTGTTGTACATTCTGAATCTCTCGGATAAGGCGTAACTCACGCTTTCCATAAGGATTGAGCCAGCGGAGTAAGAGGTCAAGATCCGCAGGGGAGTCGATGTAGGCCCAGGAATTGGTATTGGTAAGCGGCGTGGGGTACTCTTCCAGAATCTTTCTCTCAGGCACGGTCAATGCGGTGCTCGCGCTAGTATCATCTGCAGGGATTTTGGCAGGTGTCTCCTCTCCTTCTTCTCCCTCACGGATCGAAGTAGGGCGTGCAAGAATTTTTCCCGTTTCGTCCTTCCATACCTCAGGATATCCTTCGTCGCCTACTCCTAAGTAAGCATGAGCTTCCTCCTCAGTTGGGCCTTGCACCCAGAGCCTTCCCATCAAAAAACCGAGATCTCCTTCCTCTTCTTCCTCGTCAAGATCCTCGCTCTTGATGCCCTCTTTCTTGACGGAACCCTTTGCTTCAGGCTCAGCACGATGGCGGCGTAAGCCATTACCCTCAAGCCACCAGTACCTATTGTAATACCTATCCATACCCAGCATCTTCATTCGCTGGCAATCAAGCTTAACTAGCTCAGCTTCACCTTTTTTGTTGAGCTCCAGTAGCTCGGCGGCTTTGGCCTGGGCATTTTCACAAATCTGGTAAACTTTGCGGAATTGCGCATTTGTTTTGGACAATTGTAATTCGGCATCATCCTTACGCTTTTTCCGTAGCTGCCTAGCCAAAGAAGTGGCAGCGCCACGTTTATTACCCGCTCCATTCAGTACAAGCACAGGTGGTGGTGGGGGAGTGGCTGTGGTGCCTGCTGAACTGACTAAGCCATTCTCGTCAGGTTCAGGAGTAACCACTTTTACGTTAAAGCCATTTGGAAACCACGCTTTTTTCTGCTCCTCAAAGCCCTTGATTTCCTCCAAGAGCGACTTGTATTCGCGCAGGTTTTCCAAGCGCTCACGTCGAATACGCGTAGATTCATCCATACATTGGTCAATGTAAGCTCGGACCAACTGTGAACTGTGCAAGAGGTCGCAAAGAATCTGAATAATTCGCACCTTTAGAGAAATGGGTAACTTCTCCATGTATGCAGCATATGTTGTATAAAGGGCAACGCTTTCATTTAGTGGAGCAAGAATGTCCAAAATGGCAGTAATGTCCTCTTTCCATTCTGGAACATATAATAAGGAATGCAGTAGGCCAACAATAATTTGTTGCCAGCCACCGTCTTTGAACAGACGCCGTCTAAGTCGTTCTTTCCAGTCAACGTTTTTGAATACCGCATACTGCTCGCTTTTGTTAGTCTCAGGTTCCAGTGGTGTATCCTCTTTCTCTTCTGCGTCCTCTTCTTCCTCATCTTCTTTTTCTTCCTTGTCCTCCTTGTCTTCCTTTTCCTTTTCCGGGTCTTCTTCACCGCCTTGATTCTGGTTCTGTTCTTCATCTTCCTCTTTTTCGTCCTCTTCTTTCTCTTCATCGTCCTCCTCTTCTTCATCAGAGTATATTTCCTTGTGTCGCTCTTCAGGTGGGTCGGGGAATTGGACTAGAAGCTCGGTTGAGTCAGTGCCCATGAAAGCGCATAAAAGTGCGCAATGAATTTCGTTCAATAAAGCACACTCGGTCTCAGTGTCATCAAACTTTAGGACATCCAAGTAATCATCAAAAGTAAACGTGTCGAGCACTAGGGGCTCACTATAAATGTTCATAAACAGCCATGTTTCGAGAAGAGTACTAATAAGCTCTGGTGGAGTAATATCCGGTTTGTGAAAAAGAGGTCGCTTTGCTACGCTGGTGTGATTGAAGGGAAATAATAAATCATCCTGTACCACTGCAGCGCGAGCTTCAGCTGCAGGAGATTCTTCGACCATTGGAGTTGCACTGCCGGAGTTTGCACTCGAATTGGGAATGCGCCCACGCTTTTTTGGCGTAGAAGCTACATTGGACAGAAGGTCTGCCAGCTCATGCTGGTTGAGTGGATTCTCAACCGTGTCGTCATATTTCTTATTTTGTTCACGAAGTTCCTGTTGCAGCTTTTGTAATTGGGCTAGCCGTGTGCTATCATCTGCAGTAGATGTGGTAAGCTCCTGTAGCTGTGTGATTTGTTTATACAATTGCTGTTGATGTTCGTTTATTTGGTTTTGCCGGAGTTGGATTTGGTCCAGTTCAGATTGATGTTTTGCCTTGACGCGTTGGGCTTCGAGAAGTTGTTGTTGCCTAAGAAGTTGTTTTTGGCGTTGTAGTACCGACTGTTGTTCCTTAAGTATGAGTTTAGTTTCCTCCTTGATGCGTTTTGCCTTGCGAGCTTTTTCTTGCTTGATCCGAATCTTTTCTTGTTTTTGTTGCTCGCGCCGTTCCAGACGTAGTTGCTTTAACTCATCTGGTGAGGGTTGGCCCTTGTGCTTCTGCAGGTGCAAGGGGATATTCTGGTCAATTCTGTATTTTTGGGCATATTCGTCTTTGACCAGCCATGGGGCACCAGCCCATGAATCTCGGTGTACTGAGTATTTGATGAAGGTTCGGAGAATTATTTTGGTAAAGAATTTTCGATCACGCGTTAGCTGGCTTTCGTCAATGATGCTTTCCTCTCCTGTCGCGTTATGTTCTACTCTGCACTTGCAGTAGGCTGGTCTAACCTCTCCGGATGGAAGGGCTATTGCGTTAAACTTGGCTTTTTCTCGCACGGTCACATTGATTCGCTGATCGTTGACTTTGGCAATGGCGATTTCGCCAGGGAAAAACTCGTGCTTGAACTGGTTGTATACATCGTCAACAAGGCCATCGAGACGCGAAATAGTGGAAAATTGGATTTTGCGAAGGATGGGTTCTTTGAGAGCTTCCGGGAAGTTTTTGATGATTTTTTTGCTTTCAACGTTCTATGGATTAGAAACGAGGTGATAAAGGAGGAAGGAGGTGAACTTACTTCGCTTTCGACTGCTTCAAAGTAATCGAGGCAGGAATGGCCGGTGAGTTCGCAAATGAATTTGCGCTTGAAGACAGGTTAGTGGGAAAGGGGGGAGGGATTGAGTGTTGAGAGCATACCTGTTTGTAAAAGTCGAGCCTGTTGAGGTAATCTTCGTACCTTTCGAAGAACTCGCCAGTGGCATGAATAACCCAAACCTGGGCATCATCTGGGGGATATTTTGTGGGCCTCAAAGGTTCCACTGTTTTACGTTTGAAGAGAACCTGCGTGGGAGTTAGCTGGGAGTTTAAAGAGAGCGCTGGTGGGATGGGGGGGATGGTACCATTTATTTTGAAAGGGTGGGATTAAGGGTGGTGGGTGGTTTTGTATGGATGTATCGGTATGTATCGTGTCGATGCGTATATTTGAAGAGTATATGTTGGTTGGGAATGAAAAAAATACCAGGATCGGTATAGGTGGTGGGATGGAGTTGACTTTTATATCCTCTGAGGATGGGGAATTGTGGAAATATCGGATTGCAAGTGGAAGTGGATGGTAAAAGGGAAAAGAGCAAAAAAAGTGAAAGAAAAAAATAAAACGAAAAGAAAAAGAAGCAGAAATAGAAATTGGAAAGAAAAAGGAAAATTTAAAATCTCATCAAGAAAACGAAGAAAAATACAAAAAAATACAAAAAGAACTAAAGTACGCGGGAATACCAAGTATCAAGACGGAGATGCGGGTGAGACACTGGCCCAGACGACGACATTGTGTCCATGAACAAACAAGAGCAGCAGTACTAAGGTCCGCATACACACAGAAACATGCCTCGCATCGCAGTCCATCGCACTGGCCATCGTGAGTGCCAACTTGACGTCTTGTGCGTGCGCAGCTGGTGGTGATTGTTGGTATCAAACTTGGAATTATAAGCTCTTAAGCCGCACGCAGTGAACAAATGTAAAGCGTAAAACACCAAAAATGGTTCTCTTTTTTTTTGGTTTTTTGGTTTTCTGGTTTTTTTGGTTTTTATTCGGTATTTCCAGCGAATTGCCGTAGCTCATGAGACGCGAAAAAAGAGAAATGAATCTAACGAATTGAAGTTTTTGACAAGTGGTGGGAAGTTTTGACAAGTTTTGTGTGAAGTAAGTGAACTAGTCAAGTTGAGGGCAATTGTCCTTCGAGCGAGCCTCTTCAAAGTATCCCAAAACTTAACTTTTGCAATTACTACTACACTCATCTGGTTTCATCCAGACTCATTATTGATCTGCTCCCATCAATTACTCTGATCATGGTTCGCTTTCAGTTCTCCTGTCCTTGTTCGATGCTCGCGTTGCTTCTCTTCAAACGTTTTTTTTTTCTCCCGCAGCCTACGCGTTTCGTACGTTTTGGTCTCCCGCCGTTTCTCCCCTCGCCCAAACATGTGCAAGTTAATTTTTTATTTTTTTTTTATATTTTTTGTTTTGGTTTTTCTTCCTCTTTGAAATTCCATCAAACGGTCCCCTCCACCATCCTCGGAATCAGCATAAACCACCAACTTGTAGCATATCGTTCGAAAGCCCGTTTCGGGCGTAATCTCGTACAGCTCTCGTAACAATAATGTGCCAACTGAGCTCAAATAGTCCTCGCTCAACGCTTTCCCATATAGTAAACTTTAAAGTATAATAGTGATAAGCGCCAAAAGGGCCATGATTTAAGGAAATTTACTCGAGTTTCCTCTTGCTGCGAACATTTGAAGGATTAAAGCATGAGAAGTTATAAACTTGAAGCGTGAGAAAGATTCGGCATGCACGGCGATACAGAAACCTTGACCGTTGGGCAATGCCTCCGATTGCCCCTTTCACACTGCCAGTTGATTTCGAGCATCGCCAGTATTAATTCAGAGCTTGACAACAAAGATGTCATGCCCAAACTTGAAGGCCAGTTTCTGTGAAAAGTTATGCCAAAGTTCATTCACAGTCTACATATGCGAAACTGCAAAGTCCCGCGTACCCCGGCAATGCATGATTACCTCTACTGCAAGCAGGTAGGGCCAAACTACATAGAGCAATGAAGATATCATGATTGATATTCACACCGCAAGTCAAGTGAGTAGCATTAACGCGAAACATGAAATAAAACTACATGAAAGCGACCTTGCCATGTTTAGACTGTTGGTGTGTGAGAAAGGCCACATTTTCAAAATAACTTTGAATTTCATTCAACGCAATATACATGTACACATGGCCAAAATGCCGCCCATATAGTTTAGCCACAGCTTTGAATTGGGAGCGCACAACAACATAACGTACTCCCCTTAGCAGACACTTTGAGTTTCACCATATTAGCGATTCCTTCTACATGATGCCTTTCAAAATTCTTCAGCGCAAACGCAAACATAAAACAATGCAGAAAATAACCAACTTTTGATAAATTACATACAAGTACAAAAAGATAATTTAGTAGATTCTGAAAGGAGGACCCATGGAGGACTTGATGACCAGGGATCCGACGTTCTGCCAGTGCTTCTTGAGCAGGGAGACCAGGAAGTTAGAGGCCAACATGACCTGGGAAACAATCTGGTCCTCCTCCATCTCAACGTTACCGACGGCAACAGCGAGACAAAGAACCTTCTTAAGCTGGAACTTGATGGTGGAACGAACCTCACGGACCTTGCCAACAAGGTCTTCGTTGTGAGAAACGGGAGTAGGGAACTTACCAGCCTTGGAGAGCTGGGGTCCAAGAAGACGGGGGATCTGCTTGATGAGAACCTCGGAAGCAATGAAAGCATTGTACTTCTTGGTAAGCTTCTTAATCAGCTTCTTGTTCTTGTTGAGCTTCTTAAGATCGTCAACGGACATGGCGTCGACACCGGCAGCCTTAGCACGGTCAACATCAATAGCGTCACCGAAGACACAGATGGTCATGTTGGGACGGGGCACCTGGGGGAGCTTGATGGTACCAGAGAAACGCTTGTCTCTCTGGGGGTCGTAGTTCTTGAGGCCGACCTGGAGCTCAATGGTCTCCAGGAAGTTTCTCTTCTTGGTCTCAGAAGCGGCAAGGAGTTCCTTGACGTTCTGGCGAACGTGGGAGGTGGTGATCTTAGACATCGTTAGGCGTGGTGGTCAAAGGTGTCAAACGAAGCTTTTCTCTCCAAAGTAAAATCTGATATATGCGAGGCAGAAAAAAATAGTTGAGTGAAAAAATTGAAATTTCCTATTTAGGACACACAGTCACAAACAAGGGTTTGGGTATAGTCATTCACGTGACTCTGTTTAAATCGCCAACGGTGGGAGTTAAGGGTGCCCTGAGGAGCATGGAGTAGCATATGGATCAAACAGCCATACCGACAGACAGACGATAATGCTGATAACCCGACCGACTATTTTATCCTCGACATGCACTCAATTTCTTTCCCATGGTACCAGGTTACCTTTAGAAACCTGCCCCCGGTCATCCTCTTCAGCATCTAGTTCCCGCTGGAAGGCACGGCAGTCTCGCGACAAGTTCACCGCGGAGGCACGCGTGCAAGGCCTCATGTCGCGCGCTGCATTCAAGCTCATGGAACTCGACGACCGGTTCCGTCTTTTCAACAAGCCAGGCATGACGACCGTCGATCTGGGATTTGCGCCGGGAAGCTGGGCACAGGTCGCCGTTGAGCGCAGTAAACCGCGTGGCCGCGTGATCGGCGTCGACATTCTGCCGTGCCGACCGCCGCCGGGCGTGAGCGCCATCCAGGGCAATTTCCTGAGCAAGTCGGTGCAGGACGAGTTGAAGCTGATGCTTTCGAACCCGGAACTGGGGCGGCCTGCGGTGAAAAAGCACGTGTTTGCAGATGAGGATCCGGCACCGAGGACTGACGCACCTGAACATGACCAACACCATGGGGAAGAGAGTTTAGATGTACCGCCAAGTTATCTGGATATGGAGAAAAATGTAACGATTCTTGAAGAACATCCACCGGCTCAGTCGACGCTGCAAAGCAAGTACCCGGTGGACCTAGTGCTAAGTGACATGTGCGAACCATGGCCCCAATTACATGGCTTTTGGCTACGGACTATTAACGATCCGTATATTAGGATGGCGAACACCACTGGTAATGCATTTCGTGATCACGGAATGTCTATAGTAAGTGCTGAGCCAACCCCTTTGTTCTTTGGCTGTGCCTCTCTTGATTGTTATACCTACTGACGACTTCTAGGACTTGTGCGATGCGGCGCTAATGTTCGCGCTTGATACGCTCAAACCAGGCGGCAAGTTTGTCTGCAAATTCTATACTGGTGCTGAAGACAAGAACCTTGAAAGGAGACTACTCAAAGCTTTCAAGAATGTAAAGCGCGAAAAGCCGAACGCGTCAAGGAGTGCTTCAAAGGAGATGTATTTTGTTGGTTTAGGGAGACTGCCTGGAGCCACAAGGAAGAGTGTGTTTGGTTTCTAAATCTTTCTTAATTTCTTTTCGTTCTTGCATTTCCTGTATATATTCTTGTATTATTAACTACTCATGCGCATATGAACCAACGTCTATTCTTCCTCCTCTGCCTCAACAAGAACTCCAGAATCATCAGAGACATCAATCAAAGCCTCCTCCCGTTTCGGTGCAGAACTTGGCGCCGTCACTGACGATGTTTCTGGAAACTTGTCCTTATCCTCTTCTGGGCTTGCAATTGCGTTTGCGGTCTTGGCTTTACCAGCAATCTTCAATGCACTCTTCCACTGTGTGACACTATCACTAACATCGCCACCGTAAGTGAGGGCCAGCAAAGCAGCCTCACTGTGACGTCCAGTCTTGTTGAGTACCTCGACACAGGACTTGACGTCCTTGATGAACCAAAACGCGTTAAAGGATAGGTTGTACTTACCAGCTTCCTGAGCAGTCTTGGCAATATAAGCCAGACCATCTTGATTACCGGTTGAAGTGTAGACCAGGAAGAGTGATTCGAGATCCTTCGCATTAGTAAACGACTCTTCTGCGAGTGTGATGTTAAATGCGGCCAAAGCTGCATCACCGAGTGATTTCCACTTATGTTCATTTCCAGCCTCACTTATGATATCCCGAGCCATGTTTAAATCACCAAGTGACAAGGCAAGCTCGAACTTTTGGTCGCTGTCCTCACTGATCTGGAGTGCCAAGTCTAGATATCCTTGCGCCTCGAGGAAACGAGCAACCTTGGTGCGCTCATTAGTTGGAATATCTTCAAGGAGTTCTTCAGCAAGCTCCATGTCACCTCGTAGCACCACAGTCTGATATTCAATGACCTTCAATGACAGATGATAGCTTGTAACAGTCACATCCTTATCTGCGAGATAAACGCTATTGTCTCGGGGAATGTATCCAAGCAAGTACATTTGCTTGTCAAAGTGATTAATGGTGTAAGGTACACCTCCAACTAGGTAATGCAGTCTGTTGGAGAAGGTCGTGTAGATGAAACAATCACCAACCCATTTACCTGTACGCACAGAAGCACTGATATCATGGACAACTTCAAAAGACTCTTCGACGCCGTCTTCTTCGCTGTGCTCACCGTTCTGAACGGCAGTCAAGAAAACATCACGGTCAAACTTGAGAACATAGAATGTGTCCTCAGTGCAAATGGCAACGAGTTCGCCAGATTCACTCCAAAAGACCTGTTCGGCATCAACATCCACTCGGCGAACAAGCTTGCCAGTATCCCAATCGTAGAAAGCAACAAACTCATCGCCCTTAACTCCAAGGAGAGTACCACCAAAAATCTTGGTAACGCTGTAATGGACATCAACGTGGCCCAATGGTCGTTCCTTGAAGCTCTTGAATACCTTAACATTGGAATTGGCGTCTCTGACTGCAAACTCGTTAGAGTCTTGGGCCCACACAAAGTCCAGGGCCGAACCGAAGGCCTTGTTACGCCAAGCAAGAGCAGTGTAAATGATGTACTCGCCATCACCAGTAACCGCGACAAAACGGCCGTTCGGTGAGTGTACTAATTGTGTCGGGAATACTTCAACTGACCCCAGTTCCTTTTGTGAAAGAGTCAGTAGCTCACCATCCTTGACGTCATCCGCACGCTTGACAACGCTACTAAAAACTTCGGACTGCTTGGCCCAAATGAGTTTACCGTTAGAGTCCATGGAGAGGGCAGGCTCATCTTTGCCAAGCTGGAGCACCACACTACCAGCATCAAAACCAAGGGCGACCATATGACTACCCTTGCGGCAGCTAACACACCAAGCACGGTCTAAACCGTAATTCAGCGTTTGCTCCAGTTTGAACGTATTAGCGTTCCAAAACTTGATAGAATTATCCTCAGAACCAGAGATAATAATGGGAAGTTCAGGGTGAAAGACTGCAAAGGAAACATTACTCGTATGTCCTTCAATTGTAGCCACATTACCCTTCATTTGGTAATCCCAGACTTTGATGGTTTTATCGTCGGATGAAGTGATGAGGTAGGGTTTATCGGCATGAGGATAGTATTCAACAAAGTTAACACCTCTAGTTTCATGAGCCACAAATGTCAAATTGGGAGACGATGAGCCTAAACTCCAAATCTTGATGCTGCCGTCCAAACACGCAGACGCAAAAGTGTTTGGATCCTTGGGATTGAACGCCAGGTACATCACGTAGTGATTATGTCCCTCGAAAGATCTGACACATCTCCAGCCCTGTTCCCAATCCCACATTTTGATACTAGCATCGTCGGCACCAGATACAAGTAGCGGCTGAGTAGGATGCACGGCGATAGCGCGAATGTAATCGGGGTGCGCTTCGAACTGAGCTACCTTTTCGCCAGTGTTGTAATTGAAGACGCGAATCTGAAAGTCATCAGAGCCAACAACAACCCAGTTTTTACGCGCAATGAAGCGACCGGCGCGCACAGGCAAGTCGCCAACTTCGATTGTGCGGATGACAGCTTGCGTTTCATATGAGATGATTTGCACACCACCGGAAAAGAGAGTCACCAATACCTACAGGAAAGTGTTAGAATGATGAATAATAAAAGGACAATCACATTGTGTAACTTACCCACGGCTCCGTCGGATGGAGGTCAATGCCCTTGACACGATCAGTTCTCACTTGCAGTTGTTTCTAAACTGTTAGCTCATGTTTGAAAGATTCGAGGCGCTTCTTATACCTTGACGTCAAACTTCATTTTGGGCAGTAAATCCGAGGCTGGTTTATGCTAAGCCCGTGAGATCTAAGTTCGCGGTTCTAAATTTCGCAATACTTAATACACGATAGGCACGAGGAAGGAGTTGAAAATGATCTTTTCAGTTACGTGTGAACTCGCTAGATCGTCTGGGTAAGGGGTACTACACAGAAGTTGTTTGGCTGTCCCCTTCATACGTAAGAACAGACTCAGCAAGGCCTAGCCCTAGATATGGAATTTTTCAGATTTCTTCACCGGAACACTGGATTTGCATTTCTTCCCCACGAAACTTCATACAACCGGCAGAGTCATCTTCGAGGATACACCAACGATAAAAATGGATCAGCTTAACTCTCGTGAACAACAGGAATTCCAGCAGCTCGTTGAGCGCAAGCAGATGAAGGATTTCATGCGCGTATGTACCTGGCTGCACCCTAATTTTTTTTTTCTTGCTCGAAATCAGACCAACTAACTATGGTGTCCAGCTTTACTCTTCCCTCGTCGAGAAGTGCTTTGCTGACTGTGTCAACGACTTCACTTCCAACAAGCTCACTTCCCGTGAAGACACTTGTGTGATGAGATGCGCCGAGAAGTTCTTGAAGCACAGTGAGAGAGTCGGACAGAGATTCCAAGAACAAAAGTGAGTATTTCCTGAAATCTGCTTGGATGGAACATAAATTTGGTATTCCTGGCTAGAGGTTGGAATGGGTGCTTGAAGAGGTAGATAGTTACCAATCATTTGCGCATCTATACCTACTTCTGGTGCTAAGCCGAACCTCGAATTCCCTTTGCCCCAGTACAATCTTCATCCAGTTCTATCTAGAGTTTAAAGTACTAACAGTCTAGTGCCGCTTTGATGCAACAGCAACAGCAAAACCGATAAGCTATTTCGGCCGTGTACATATACATAATATCAATAAATATTCACTATTTTTATTTACATTGTAATAGTTGTATTAAGTTGTGATTATCACAAGTTTTCAGCCATTGTGCAAGACTTACTTCTTGCGTCTTTTCTCAGCTTGGCCTTCATCACTCACGCTCCCAGCTTTTTCGTCTCTCATACTGTTGACGGCGCTGGTCCTTTCTGCGCCACGGAACAAAGCAAGCAAGGTTTCTGTTTCGTGCTGCATTTCTCTTGTCCAGACACTTACATCGCTGTCCCATCCATTATACATCACAGCGTTTGCAAACATCCGCTGTAATTCGCGTTCCAGCTCAGCAGTGTCTTTAATCCGGCCATCCTTGACTTGAGATTTGATGGTTCGAATATCAGTTGGGTCATAGATTAGTGAGTAATAATTGGGTGCGTCGTTTGGGTTCACTGGGTTTGCAAAGAAAGACGCAGATTTGTTCGAGCTTATGTTCGAAAGCAAAGGGTTAACCATCGTGAGAAAGCGACGGTTAGGTAGAGAGGAGCGAAGAGGTGAGCTGGTGCGTTTACGCTTTTTACTTGCTCGCGACGCAGACGTGGACATTGCACGGGTGCGAGAAGTGGGCGGAGCTTCACTATCACTACCACTATTATTACCCTCGCGATCGCTTCCGTCAGGAGCAGGCGTTTCCCCATCCATATCTGGGGTGGGCGAAGGGGAAGCCTCGTGTTCTCCTTTGGCTTTTGAGGTGCCTCCCTTTGTAGGTTTGGGCTTTGTAGTGTCTGTTCCTCGAATTTTCTTGAGTCGCAGAGATTCTCTTTTTTCACCTCGGCGTTTAGGAAGTTTACTCTCATCCTCATCCTCGCCCTCATTATCGGCCTCATTTTCTTCTTCTTCTTCTTCTTCTTTAGCAGAATCATCTTCGACTTTAACTTTCTCCGAAGACTCTTCGTTTTTGATATCAGCTGCGTTCGGTTTCTTAACCCTTGAAGAAGAACGAGTACGGTGGGGGATTTCGGCCTTTTCTTCATTTTCACTTTCATGCTTGATCTCAGCAGTAGTTTCATCCCTTTCACTATCTGAAGCTTCTTCATCCATATTTTCAGCATTTTCTTCCGCTTCCTCATCGACGTTCTTTTCTGCTAAACTCTTTTCAGCTAAAGCTTCAGCTTCTTTCTCAGCTTCTTCTGCTTGCTTTTTAGCAGTGCCTCTGGTCGATCTTGTAATCCGAATAGACTCACCCGATTTGTCGTCTTCTTGTTCTATTGGTGCTTCAGCTTCAGGCTCAGGTTCGGCCGCAGCCTCTTCTATCTCTGCGGTAGGTTTAGATTCATCCTCAGAGTTAGACTGTGGCTTGGATGCATCTTCAGCCTCTTCTTGAGTTTCGGTTTTAGCATCATCAATCACCTCAGCGCCATCCATGCTCTCTGTGGCGGTGACATTTTCGGGACCTTCAGATGATTCCTTGTCTTCGTTGCGTTGTTCTGCAGACTCGACTCCTTCATCATTCTCCTCTTTAGACTCGGGTTGCGGTTCAAGATTTTTTTCGGAGTCTTGAACTGCTATTGGCGAAGGAGAAGCTGGGTTCGCGCCATTTGTTGTTTCCAAGTCAGTCTGCTTTTCAGTATCCGAAGGTGCTTCATTAGTTTCATCCCTCGGTTCTTTGATTTCTTTACTGTCATCGCCCTTATTCCTCTCCTCCACACCTTCAGATGTATCATTTACATTGAGATTCTCTTCTTCGGTAATATGATTTTCCTCTTTCTCATCAACCTCCACCTTCTCTGCATCGTTTTCTTTTTCTATACCAGATTTGGACTCTCTGTCTTCCTTGAATGACTCAGTTTCGATTGCTTTACCAGAGGGTTCAATAGAAGCATCAGCATCAGTGCCAGTAACATCATCCATCACCACGTCTGCCTTGTCATCAGCTTCAGCATTTGTAGTAGGTTCTTCAACTGTGTCCATAATTTGCGTTTTCTCCTCACCACTAGGCACTTCTTTAGGTGCTTCCAAATCTTTCGTGGTTTGAGCAACCGGGGGTGGCACATTTGTTCCAGCGGTGTCTGTCGTCGGTACACCTAATCTCGTGGAAGTAATTACCGGTGCTAATTCTTTGGTAGACTGCGGAGACTCACTTTTTGCTCTCAGCGCTCCCACGTTGGTATCTGTAGCTTGTAACGTCCCAGTCCTTTGTTCTTGCGATACCGGAGACAGACTCCTCGTTACCACATCAGAGCCCCCCAGAGGTACCGCAGGCCTTTGTAATGATTGGGTTGGGCCTAACGAAACACCCAAGGCAACAGCAGTGTTACTTGGGGGTGTTACAGAACCACCCTCGCCATTCAAGCGTTGTTGCAACCTCTTCTTTTCCTGAAATTCTCGCTGTCGTATTTGCATCTGTTTCATTTGTGTCAATTCTAACTGCTGTTGTCTTTGTAATTGTTGTCTTTGGATCATGAGGGCTTGCTCTTGTTTCTTCTGCTGGTCTAGTACTCTTTGCAACTTTTGCTGTTGTTGTAGTTGTTGAGACTGATGGGATTGGCTTTGAGGTTGAGCATGAGACGGATCTGAGTCAAGTTCCAGCTTCTTCTGATGATCCAACCCTCTTTGTAACTTTTGCTGCTGGAGTTGCTGCGGTGTTTGTGACTGGTTTTGCGACGACACATTACCTCCATGGCCCTGCTCGAGATCCAGCTCCTTTAAAAGCTCACCATCCCAAACTCCTCGTTCGATTTGTTCAATCTCTTTCAGTTTTGTCCTATACTCCATTTCATCTTCCCGAATTCGCTCTACAATATCTTTCTTATAGCTCTCATATAGCTTTCCGAGAAGTGGCCGCAGCATTGCACCCGTGGGGTGAGTAGGGTTTTGCGGTAGTAACGCGTTGTACAGGCTTTGACATGCTTGCGGACTCAGATTGAAGTCACTATTCAGAGGATGTAGTTTCAAATCTTGACTGAGTTTGATAAAAAATTCAGGGGCTGGTGGTGACGGGCTATTTCGTGCATGAGTTGAAGAAGCATCAGGCGAGGTGGAGGACGAGTTCTCCAGGTCTGTGAGCTGTTTGAAGATAGTTTGAGCGAAGAGGAGATTTAAAAGTGCAGTGGACATTCTAAAGATTAGCTGGGCGTGTATGGAGCTACCTGGGCACTCACTTATATTATTCTTGAGTAGTGTGACCATCAAATGGATCGTGAAGCCTGTTCAGGGCCAAGCGTTGAGTGTGTGAGAACGTAGAAGACGCGCTTTAGGGTTTTTGGTGGTGATGATTGAACTTTTCAGCCAAAGAAGCAAATCATTCAAAGTTATCGCTGGAATTTCCACAACCAGGCGACACGACAGAACTCGAGGAAATAAAAAAAAAATAAAAAAATAATAGATATTTTTCACTTTTATTGCATCTTGTGGAATTCACAACTCTGGAACGCAATCTCCTTGCCTGAAATCGCAGCTCTGGCAATCTTCCTTCAGCTTTTCATTCCATTAGTGGAGGGCACACACACAGCGCGCTTTCGTGTTTCAACGTCGCCGCAGGAATTGACTATCCCTAACCGCACTCTAAAATCTGAATCAATACGAGCCTCAGTCTGAAGACCTACAAACAGATCTCTAATCCATACAGAGTGCTACAAGGGCTTCTTTCAATATGCCAACGGCGAACCTTTCAAAAGTAGCTTACCCCCCTGAGCGTTGCCTTACGACACCGCTTCCACAGCTTTTGCAAACACCCTCAGGCCTAGCCCTTATCGAGATCCAAGGCACGATCATTATAGGCAAACACAAACTTACCAGCTCAGGCGGATTTGAGCTAGAAAATGCTGGTAACGATGCGGAAGGAGATGATAGCATGGATGTTGATGGTGAGGATGATACGATATCTATGGCTCATTTAGGCGAGTTTGACTTCAGCGACATTGAAAATGGAGGCACTGAGGTTGTTCTCAAACTCGGAAAATTTCAGCGATTACGAGGTAAGGTTGTCAAGCTAAAAGCACCATTGGCAGTGCTTCGTGTTGATCCACCTAGTCTATTAGCTCAAGGCGGACAGGTTCCTAGCAGTCAAAGTCTGGAAGAAGAGCGACAGCAAATCGCAAACGACCGAAATGCAGGCATGGAGGTGCCGATTGTGGACATTATATATCACAAAGTGCTCTTTTCTTCGCGTCCAGAGCCCATCGTTTATGTGTAAAGACCTTGCCGAGTATGTCACAAGAGGGGTAGATTAAGGGGCCACAGTCTCTGGTCTCGTGTATTTATTCAATGCCGTTGCTAGGACCGTTTAAACGAGTTCAATGCATTTTCACCAAATTCAATGACAGCGTTCAAAAAAGTAGCACTTAGTGCAGCTATAGTACCGAGCTAGCCCGTTGTAAAGAGAGGTCTAGTACAAAGGTCCAACGTGTTTCTGTGTTTGAATCTGTATGTCCCCACGACTCCTGTTCTAAGTTCAGGCGAGTCAAGGATGTCATCCCTTTCTGTACTTACAGTACGTGTGGCTCCAGTTTTGGGAATTGGCTTTGTTTGCTTTTTTCTCCTTTTTTGGTCTCAGGGTGATTTTCACCTTCTCGCTTACAACTTTTTCTAATCCTTAAAATATACCGTCGTGATATCACTTGAACACCTAAAACTCACAAAGTAACTGCCGGCACCATGTCGAAACGCCGCCCCAATACCTCAGCCGCCCAGAATCCCAACCGCCAGTCCAAACGCTACTCCGTGGCTGCCTTGTACATGTCCATGGGCGGTGTGGATCGCGACGACGACATTGACGACGAACTTGCAAAGGCCCAGAAACATCTACGCCAGCTCAAGACAAGCATTTCCGACCAAAGTAAGAAAAACTTTTTACTAGAAAAGGACGTCCGATATTTGGACAGTCGTATCGCACTTTTAATTCAGAACAAGATGGGGCTGGAGGAACAGAACGACATGGCCAGCCGATTGGATGAGGTCAGTGAGATAGAGGGAGACGGAGCGTTCCCGGACAGAAAGAAGGCAGATCTGTACGGCAACCTCTTCTTCTTGCTTCAGAGTGAACCCAAGATTATCGCCAATCTGTGCAGAAAGGTCAGCATGGGGGAAATTGACTCTCTGCTGCAGACAGTTATGTTTACAATTTACGGAAATCAGTACGAACAACGTGAGGAGCACCTGTTACTTAGCATGTTTCAGACCGTTTTGGCGGCGCAATTTGACCTTGCAACAGAATTCTCCAATTTGCTGAGAGCCAATACGCCGGTTTCTCGAATGATGACTACATATACTAGGCGAGGGCCTGGCCAGACGTATCTACGGAGCTGTTTATCGGAAGTTCTCAACAAGATTATCGAGCAGCATGATCTGGACCTTGAAATTCATCCAAGAAAAGTGTGCGACGAGCTTGGAATCAACACTGAAGAAGAACGAGTCACTCCTGAAGAGGCATATCTACGCCCTGAAGTTCAAAAAGTGGTGAGACCACGTCTGGATAAATTAGAAGAACTAGCTACAGAGGTCTTAGCAACGATCATGAAATCTCTACCGACTATTCCATACGGCATTCGATGGATATGCAAACAAATCAGACTTTTGACGCGTCGCAAATATCCCAGTGCAAGTGATGCTGCAGTGTGTTCACTTATTGGTGCCTTTTTTTTCTTAAGGTTTGTGAACCCTGCCATAGTCACTCCGCAGACCTATATGCTAGTGGATAAGCATCCTAGCGATACATCAAGGCGGACTCTAACTCTGATTGCCAAAATGCTGCAAAATCTAGCAAACAAGCCAACATACGCAAAAGAGCCTTACATGAGTAACTTGGCACCATTTGTGACTGAGAATCGCAAAACTATCAATGCATTCCTGAATGAAATGTGTGAAGTACCTGACTTTTACGAATCGCTCGAAATGGATCAATATGTCGCCCTGAGTAAAAAAGATTTATCATTGAGCATAACCCTGAACGAAATATTTGGAATGCACCAGTTGCTCGAAAAGTACCGTGAGGGTGTAGTTGGCAGCGACGATAGTCACTTGGCTATTATCCTACATGATTTGGGTAAAGCGCCGCAGCTGGTTCCTCGAAACCAAAATGGTTCAATGGAACTCGCCTTATTTAACCTCTGGGAGACGCAGGTCGGAGATGTCCACAGCGACTTGGATCTGTTACGCGCTGACATGATCTTTATGGAAGCAAAGACGCTCATGATTAATATCATTCGAGCGTTTCCCACAGGTACTGCGGTGCTCGCGCGACCGTTTGACCTGCATCGGATTGCGGATTACGCTGGCAGCTCTAGCGAAAGCGGGCTTGTGAAACGCGGCATCAAGGCGTTGGACCTGCTGCAGGAGATTATGGACAGCAATTCAGATGACTACGAACTGCTGGTGCGCGAAGTTGGATACGAGTTGAATCAGCTCGGTAGCTTACAAGACTCTGTAGAGACGGAGGCACGGTCGTTGGAAGATGTGTTCAAGATCATACGGGAGCACAACGAGTACCTTCGCAGCCAACTGGAGACTTATCGATCGTATTTGTCAAACGTCCGGCAACACACGGGGAGCAAGAGCGACCGACCAGACGTCAGTAGCAATACGCGGCTCCGCACCAAGCAACGCCTTGTTGTGAAAAAATACACGTTTGCGCAGTTACTACGAGATGGAGTCCTGACAGAAGTGAGGATCCCTCCCAGCCGCCAGGGCAATCTCTTTGTTAGCATTGTATCGCCCACGCCGGGAACATTTGTGTTGAGTCTTCTAATGAAGGGCCGGCCGGCCCCCATCATGTGCGTGGACTTGAAAGTTGATGATTTACTCGAGATGAGGGAACGAGGGGTTGAAGTTGTCGAGTTGGTAGTTGTTGGAATGGGAGTGAAAGGTCTCAAGGACTTATTGGCTAGAGACTTTAGCAGGAAGAGATGATGAGTTTGAAAGTGATTTGTCAAGACTCCAGGTTGCGGGATGGCAAAATGATGATGATAAGTTATATTAATGAATAAATACACCATGTAAATCTTTTTGTACACGCCTATATATTGTGCTAGCATTCAATGCTCGAGACTTTTTTGCGAATTCTGATTTACGTCTGCAGCTTCTGGGGGACACTTTCGTCCTATAGAGTTCAGCTGTCTATCGAGCTCACTATGATGATATCGAGGCTCCCACCTCGTTCTAGTCAAATCACGTGCAGTGTGCGCAAATGCTTATTTCCATCGCTTCAGTGTGGTTCCCGTTCGGGAGGAAATAGCAAAACCGCCCGTCTCTTGTAAATCCGGTGCACAAAGACCGAGAGAGAAGTCACGGCGACACCGCACTCAGAAGAAGAACCCGGCACCGAGTCTCACGTTAACCTCCTCGCCAGGCCGTTGAATGGGCCTTGTTTTCGAGGTGATTAGTAAAAATCACTGATACTTCCCATTTCACGGCGGCATTTTCTTTTATCGGAGAACATGAAATTGCCCCGATAATGGTGTTTTTTCCTCCTCCTCCCCTCGACACCGGACAACCCTTTCAGTAAGGCTGTCCTCTCTCTTCTATCAGGAATGTCCTCCTTGGATGACAATAAGTACCAGGATATAGGTGCTCGTATATCTGAACAGTCTTCTTCAAATCGCTCCTCCCCGCCTGCCAAACCGAGCTCCTTGAAATCTACTTCAGGCTCAACAATTGCTGTTTCAAATGTCCCTCTAATTCAGAAACCTACTCCTGCAAAGGCTAGAGTGCGAAGGTCCCACAGAAAGTCTCGGCGGGGATGTCTGTCTTGTAAAAGACTGCGAATAAAGTGCGATGAAGCTCGGCCAATATGCGAGTACTGCCTATCTACGAACAAAATTTGCGAGTATCCCCTAGATGTTGAAATCCATAAAGCTTCCAGTACCCTGACACTAGAACCTGCTACGCTAAATACTGCTCCCATAAATGTGCAGGAGTCAGATCAAAAAGTCAATATATTGAACAATCGTCATCAACCGCAAACCGCTCAGCAACAGTTAAAACAAGAAATCATCTCCACAACAGCCAGTCCCATTCCTCCCTCGCAACAGATAAGCGAACTAGACCCGGAGTATTATGAAAACTCTCGTTCCAGCAGCGTGTCGGCTGGTCAAGCGTATACACCTTTACTTGAGTGTGACAACATTGTCTCTACCTACCCTGGGTCTCGCATTCCCTTGGCTCCACGAGCACCTACATCCCAATTCTTTCGCAACATCCCTTATGGCGAAATCCTTGCTCACCATCGTTCTCATGTCAGCACCAACCTTGCACTCACGGAGCAAAGTATCTTCAATGCATGGAGCTATACTGTACCCCAAATGGCATATAATTCACCAATGGTGGCACATGCTGTGGTAGCATATGCAGCGCTCACCATGAGCAGAAACTTGCCCGCCCGTGACCCGAGCTTGGAATTCCTAGCCAGTACAAACTTCAATGCCACCATTCGTCTGCTAGGCCCGCTTCTGCCAAATATTAATTCAAGCAACTACGAAAATATACACATTACATCTTGTCTTGTTGGAGCTTATGCATTTATTGATCCTGATGTTGCGCCATTGGCTTCGGCAGATCCACAGTTACCAGATTTATTTGGAATTCTGAGAGGCGTATTTAACATATCAGCATTCGCGTACGCTGAACTTGCCCAAAATTCACCCATTGCAGTCACATTCTTACACAAAGCTATTAATATTCCAACTTTAAACGACCTGAAGAAAATAAATGTCAACGACAAAAACATTGGGTACTTTAAGCTTCTACTGGATCAGCTTGACAGTATGGCGGCAGGATCAAAGGACATATCAATCCTATGCGAGCCTGTGATTATTCCGGCCCCGGAGATGTCTGCATACAAATCACGGCCATCAGATATTCCTTTTCAAGAACCGCAACAACAGACTTCGCCCCAGGCTGAGCTCCACTCACAAGACTTGTCGAACCTACAAGCGAAATTCACCCCCCGTCTGTCAACCCCTGAAGGCAGCTCGCTGCCTACTGTAACCAGCTCTAGCAATCCTGCACAAGAATATCAGCCAAACTCACCTCAGGACGACGATATGTTTACGCTCACTCCAGGCGAGCTTGAAATATATCGCGTTGTGGTCTACTCACTTATGTTTATTGCTCAAGAATCCGTGCGTATCAATCGTCCCTCACTCCTGACTGGAGCTCTTAACGCTCCGCCTGACGACTATCTTCGATTATTGAGACTCGGTCGGCCAATGGCTATCATCCTTGCTGCTTTCATGCTCGGTCAATATGAATTTATGATGGCATTTCCTGATTACAAGGACAGTTTTTTGCCTCGCATGAAAATTCTCGAGGCGAGCTTACCTGCGGAATGGCGTCCTGCAATGTATTGGCCCAAACGAATTTTGGAGGAGGGGGTTTACCAGAGCGGATTATTACAATTGATGGAAGACCTACATTTACGATGAGAGTTATGAGTGTTATGCCGTCCATTCAACATGTTTGCGTGACATGGAATATAGGAACAAAAAAAAAAAAGCTGACTCCTTTCAACCTTGTAGGTATTAATGGTTTACAATGAAATTACAAATCTTCGCCTTATGTAACTTAATGTATATATCGATATATTATAGCGCAAGTCAGTGCCGTAAGGTTCAAGGCCTGGCTTTTAGGATTAGGCATTGAATAAAACTTGAAGCCTGTAAGTAGTTTTTGATGTCATTCGATAACTTGGTGTTTACCAGAGTTCAGGCAATGGCTTTGAAGTTAGATAAGGTACAAAAGAAGGATGCATATCGGATGATCGAGTGATAGACCTCAGACCCTGTGATTATGATGATTGATAAAGCTGTTCATTGTTCTGTTTATATGATAAGGTCAAGATTTATATTTACTATCATTATCATTATTATTATTTGTTATATGTCAACTGCGGTTTACGTACTTTATAGACGTTAGCAGCCAGCCAGAATACCTGGGGGATCCGAGTCCATTAGCGGTGGTGCTGAATGTCTAAATGGCCTAGACGGTCTAGACGACATTTCCCCTCGAACCTGTTCATCAAAGGATCCCTCTGGTATCGGTGGGCGTTTGGTGACGTAGT
>JAJMAG010000061.1:0-90832 GCA_030564905.1 Geotrichum fermentans | reverse complement strand
CATGGAAAGGTGCGGCTGGCAGAGAACAGCCTGGGGCCGCTTCTCAACACCCAGAACTACCTGTTAAAAAACGCAAAGTCGTGACTTTCCAAGAAGAACGCAAAATTTTCGAAGACGAGTCGTCGCCAGAGATGAGCGAGGAGGAAGCAATTCTAGAGACCAAACAAGCATTAAGGAGCAAAAGAAGAGCTACCCCTTCTTCCCAGGAAGACACGCTGCCCTCTGCTTCCATGTTTCTTGAACTGGAATGCGAGGTCAAGCAAATCCAGTTGGACAGCCTGCGTCGGTTCAAGGAGTTGCAGCAACAGATACAAGTGCAAGCAAAACAAATCCAAGATCTCCAGGAAGAAAACAAGGCACTTCGTGCAACATTCAAGGCCCATAAAAGGTAAACAGGGAGTGTTTATAAACGATAGCGGCTTTTAACGTTTTACTTATTATTTTTTTTTAAATATTTATTTTAATGCAATGAATTGGAATTTTGGGGGCGTGTTTTTTTTTTAAATTTGGCTATAAAGGTAGATGCTTTTTGATATTGGCCTTTACAATATCGATGGCTGCCAGCGCGTCTTCTGCGCTATCATGCTCTCCCGTCTGAATGGTGCGGCCCAGATAAGTATGCGCCAAGCTTTTTAGCGAATGCTTCCGCTTTTCATTAAGTGTCGGATACCGAATGGCAGTGTCAACTACGCGGATATGCAAAAGTCTCAAGGCGTTCAGGTCGTTTTCAAGACCGTGGCCTATAATGATAGTGCTCGCTGAGATATACTCAAAAAGAGCCTTGCGGGCCTCGTTAAACGTAATGGTGGGGTAGTGGACATCGTCGAGCGTAACGCCGTCGTCGAGGGAGCTGACTCCCGAGAACCGAGTGTTGAGATCAATGACCTCGCCATAGGGAAATACAGTGCGGTCTAGAACCGTTTTGCCTGTATCCCAATCTACAACCGTAACTCGGATGAGTTCAACCCCAAAGTCGGTGTAACCCATTTCGCAGTCAATGCCAGCTGCAAAGAGGGTATGCGGGCCGGTGTCTAGAGGGGTGGGGACAAATGGAATAACGCCAGCCATGTGCTGCGCTGAGCGGAGCTTGTAAACATGCCTTTGGGAAGTGGTGCAGCCGGTAGATTGGTCTGCGGGCTGCGAACAGCATGGGTATATGTTGGATCGTTTCTTGTTTATAAAGTCGTAAGGAAGTCTTGCCCAGTGATAGTAGCATGTTGATTGAGTATTTTTGCTTTTAGGGATAAAGTTGTTATTGCATCTTTCACACACCGCGACGTAGTCATCTGGAACAGGTTGTGGAATCACCAACCCAACGACGTACTCATTGGACTCGAGCATTTTTGGGGGTATTATTAACTTCTCCAAGTTGTCTCTTAGTTGTTTCTTCAGAGTCTCTTCCTTTGCTTTCTTTTCTTCTTCCGCTTTCTTTTGGCCAGCCTTGCCAAACCTTTCATTCCTGATGTCTACGACGAGCTTGCGCACGCTATTCGGATATATGACTTTGGATGTTGATTTGGCAATGTTGTGCTCCAGCTTCATGGCAATACGGTTCGGAAAACGAACGTTTTTGGCTTCGAGTTCTTTGACAATCGTGTGGATGTACTGGAGTCGAGTTTCATATGTCGCCGGGGCAAAGGGAGTGACCGGTTGAGGGAACGGGCGCTCAGCATCAACTCTATCGTCTAAAGGTTTGGCAGCAGGTGCTGAAATGGATTTGCCCTTTGCACTAGAAGATGATTGGGATGCAGGGCTTTTTCCATCCCGGGCGGGTCGAGCTAAAATCCTTGGGGGAGTGGACTGGGCCGTTGATGAGCCGGTAGAGCTACTCGATGAAGCGGTGGGGGCTGGCTTAACGGGTGGAGTTGAAAGGGTAGGCAATTTGCCGTTGTCAACTGTTCCAGGTGAAAATATATCATGAGACACTGGTTCAACAGAAGACTCTTTAGATTTGATGGGGGGTGTAGTAGATTTCGTGCCATTCGCAACAGGCGTTGATTTGAGACGTTCAGAAGCCTCTTCGGATGGGGCAGTTGGAGATTGCGTAGAAGGTGAACCTGTCGAGGGACGATCAGGCAGTGAAGATGTAATTTGTGTACTGGTAGCAACGCCGGCCCTAAACTTTCTTGACCTTGGAATTGCTTTCTTGCGAGTCTCGGGCGGGCTGAAAGGTGTTTCATTGACGACAGCCGCCACTGCGGGGTCTTTAACGGGTTCACTCATGTTCTTTGGCTCTGGGGTTGTTGACTGAGCTTTTCTAAGCTCCATACCATCTTTTGACTTCTTGCTGACCTGCTGTTGTTCATGTAATGCGGGCTCTGATACCTCGAGCACGCGCTTCCTGGGCAGTTCGAGCTGGGCCTCCGATGCTGGTAAACGGTTATGCGAGAAGATGCAGTGCGGGAGAGGGCAGTGATTACTTTTCTGAAACTCTGGACATGGAATACCACTAAAATACGAATTGCGACTCTTGAACATGAAGCCGTTTTTCGGTGGAGGTGAAGCAGAAAGTGGGTGGAAAGAAAGCGTGTCTGTCTTTGTCCCAAATTAATCGCGGCATTGCGTGCAAGCCCCTCGCACAATCACACTCTTCGACTCTACACCAGCACAGAACCATGCCAGTCTCAATACGCTTCGTCGCTATTGTTAGCAGCAATGTGAGAACCCATGTAAACCCTTTGGCTCTGTTTCCTGACATAGTAGAACTCGCCTCTTTATATTAAAGCCTTTGACCGGCCCGACAACAAGGTCCATGATGAAGATGACACGACACAATCCAGCCAGAACGACAAGGAGTTACTGAAATACCACTTCCTATCTCATATGGCTCTGGATTATATCATTACTCAGCTCTCTCAGACGGAGACCACAAAGGACTACGCACTACTACTTGTCCACGACGGCGTGGCTGTATATGGATCGCTCACAAACACCAATGTCAAAATCCTGATTGGCACAGATGCCCAAGAGGGCGTACGATTCGATTTAAGAACGGTGAGTAAACTGAGTCTTGTTTGTAGCTGGCAAATTCTAACAAGCGGGTTTTAGACATTCCGGTCGATACACCGGGCATACATTTCATACGTGTGCAACCCATTCCATGAGGTCAATGACCAGCTACCTATCAAGAGTCAAAGCTTTGAGAAGGTTGTCGATAACGTTATAAGAGCATGGAACTCTGCTGCCACGGGATTTATGTAAAACAATGGATTATTTTAATGATTATCTTGAAACGTATGAACTTGGCCATGCCAGCGGAAGGATCTTATCAAAAGCTTGGACAATGTAGCATTCTGTATCTGATTATTATTATTGCATCTATTTTACTTAATGCTCATTATGTACAATGCTGTTGCATTTCCATTAATTTACTTCTGACGCTTGTAAATCTTGTTGAGGAAGACGGTCAACACCTCAGCCTTGAATCCTCTGGATTCATCGACCTTGGCGATCTTCTCTCTTAGCTCCGCGGCAATCTTCTCCTCGTAGTCGAGGAAGTCCTGCTCGATATTAAGTTCGGCAAAGACAGCCTTCACCTTGGCCTCGGTCTCGGAAGATCGTACACCGTAGTTTTCGTCCAAGACCTTGCGCTGCTCGGAATTTGCCTTTTGCAGAGCCTTGTTGATGACCCAGCCGCACTTGTTGTCCTGGATATCCGTGCCAATCTTTCCAATGACATTGGGGTCTCCGTAGCAGTCAAGGTAGTCATCCTGGACCTGGAAGTACTCGCCAAGAGGGAGGAGAACGTCCTCGGCCTGCTTGAGGTCCTCGGGGGAGGCAATTCCAGCCATGTACATGGCCAGGGCAACAGGCAGGTAGAAGGAGTAGAAAGCAGTCTTGTAAGTAACAATGTAGGAGTGCTTCTCGAGGGAGAACTTGGACAAATCAACCTCGTCTTCGGGCGCAGTGAGCAGATCAAGAAGCTGGCCAAGCTCGGTCTGGAAAGTGACCTCGTGGAAAAGCTCGACGAGATCAATGTAATAGCTCTCCTGCTTGAAGTGCTTCTTGAGGAGAATGTAGATGGCAGCCTCAAGCATGAACGCGTCATTGATGGCTATCATGCCAACCTTGGGGACGCGGTACCAGCACGGCTGACCACGGCGGGTGATGGAGTCGTCCATGATATCGTCAGCGACGAGGAAGTATGCTTGAAGGAGCTCGACGGCCCAACCAAGAATAGCTGCACGCTTGTACTCATCCTCGGAGAGCTCATCGAGAGTCTTGCCCTTGAGCAGTCTGTAGGTGTCGATAACAGAGAGGCCACGATTGGCCTTGCCTCCGACACTGTTGTATACCAAACTCTAGTGGAAATTGTTAGAATTGCAATTGTTTATAATGTGAGCACGATCATGAACGAACCTTCTTGTACCATTCGATAGCCTCGGGGGCGATCTTGGTGGACTTGAGGACAGCCTCGAGCTCCTCGACAATGGAGGGGAACACGGCCTCGAACTTTTCCTTAGGGGTAGCCATGATTAGATGATGACGATGGTGACGATGGTGGTGGAAAGGGAATGGCAGAAAGGCTGCGTGGATTTGCCAGAAAGGGGTGGTGCTTGAGGGTTAGGCCGAGGGAGGAGAGCCAGGCATTCTGAGCAGCTCGACCCGAAGCAGAACCCTAAACCGCACCCGATCGGCCACACACACACGGCTGCCGCCAGCGCTCGGTGTTCTAGGAACGCCCGCCCTAACCCAGAGCCCGATCAAACGGTTTGATGTACAGCCGCTCGGTACCGCTGTGCACGTGCCACGCGCGGCCAACATTCTGAACTGCCACGTGGCAGGTACTCACGTGATCTACACGCCCTGTGCGGCGCGCGCGCATCAGGGCTTGCGAGCCACGACGGGTGTCGGTGCTGCCGCGCTGCCCGCCAGCGGAGCAGGGTTGGCTGGCCAGCTGTGAATGGTCCGTTTGACAGCAGCTGCCACTGCGGGCACTATTAGCACTGCTGGCGCCAGCACACTGCCAAGTTGTGCCCACTTAATGGAAACGACATATGACCAAGCCAGCCACCACCGACTCGCTACTCGCTGGCTACGCGCCCGCCCTGGCAGCATGGCCTGGCGCACCGGATTGGGCTCGGCATCTCCAGACCCCTCGGGGTCCGCTGCAAAAAAGGGCTTGAGATGTTCTGTTTCTCAGCTAGCGGCAGCTGCTTTTTTGCTGTTTCAGGTGAAAATTTCAAATTTTCGCTGTTTCGAAACCGCATGGCCTACATGAACAATACATGATCAAGTAAGTAACTTTTTCAACACTGGACAGCAAAGCGTTTCTATATATTAAACTCCCATAATTCACCAAAGAAAAAAAAAAAAACTTGATCATTTCACCTTTTTCTTTCTTTCTTTCCTAAAGATCAATATCTTCTTATATCCTTTTTGTATATTTATTCGTCGTCAACTCTTCGTCAACGCCCGTTCACACGCAAGGTCTCCGTAAAGTCACTGGAACGTACCACACTATAAAAAGAAGTTAAACCCTCGACGCATTGAAACCATCGTTTAGAGCTCAAACTGCTGAACGTCAAAACACACCCCCGTATACCAGTCAACCCTCGCACTACTGCTCGCTCCTGCAACCATGTCAATCCGAGGAACAAGTCGGTTCCATTCCATGCCTCTTTCCGTTGGCGGCCCCTCCAACAGCTACACACTCCCAGTCGGCGGTGCAGACTACTCAGGACAGTATGCCGGACAGTACGCGGGCCAGTACGCCCGACCACAGGCCTATAATATTAGCTCTGGCCCTGGCATCTACGGCGCCTCCGAGGTGAGCCAGGAAGACTCGCTCCTGGTCAAGGCGCACAAGTACTCGGAAAAGATTGACACGTTCATGGCCCAGGTCGGCGCCCCGCTAAAGCCCTACCTCCCCTTAATCGGGCGGTTCCTCATCGTGGCCACGTTCTTTGAGGACGGGTTCCGCATCTACTCGCAATGGACCTCGCAGGTGAACTATATCTGGACGTACAGGGGCATGCCACGCTTCCTCACAGTTATATACCTGGCGCTCAACATCATCTTGATGTACGGCGGCTCAATCTCCGTCATCTGGCACCGCCACCTCATTGTCGGCGTGGGGTCCCTGCTATTTATTGTCATTTCACAGGCGTTGGTCTACGGTCTTGTGTTCAACATGTCCTTCTTCTTCCGCAACATGTCTGTCATCGGTGGCTTGTTGATGGTGCTGTCAGATGCCTTCGTGCATGATCGCAGATCGCTGTCCTTGCCTGGCCTCCCCGAGATTGACGACAAGGATCGAAGCAAGTACTTCATGCTGGCCGGCCGTGTGCTCATGATTTTCCTGTTTCTGGCCTACGTGGCCACCGAGCACCTCACCGTCCGCGGCCTTTTTGGCATCCTCATTGGCGGCGTGGCCTGCGTGCTTGTCGTTATTGGTTACAAGGCCCGTCTTTCCTCGGCCGTTTTGATTCTGATCCTGCTGTACCGCAACTTCACGGCGAACCAGTACTGGACCATTGAGAGCGGCAACCCGGTGCGTGACTTTTTACGATATGAGCACTTCCAGATCATGTCCATCGTGGGAGGCCTTCTGCTAGTAGTCAATACTGGTGCAGGAGCCCTGTCCATTGATGAAAAGAAAAAGATCTACTAAAGAAAAAGAAACAACTACGCATATTTACAAAAAGTTATGAAATAAAACCAAAAAAAATCAAATTCGATTAATACATGTGTTGTAGTCTAGTAAATCATTAAAAAGAACATGCAATAAATATTAGGAGAGAAAGTATCAGGGATGCGATATTAGCGCACAGTGTAGCCGCCGTCGACGACCATGTCAGCGCCAGTCATGTAGGACGAAGCGTTGGACGCCAGGTAAATGATGGGGCCCGCAAACTCCTCGGGCTCGGCCATGCGGTTGACGGGGACGCCGTTCTCCCACTTGGCCTTGAGCTCCGGGTCGCGGTCCAAAATGGCCCT
Source organism: Geotrichum fermentans (assembly GCA_030564905.1). Classification (NCBI taxonomy): domain Eukaryota; kingdom Fungi; phylum Ascomycota; class Dipodascomycetes; order Dipodascales; family Dipodascaceae; genus Geotrichum; species Geotrichum fermentans. The sequence goes on along the minus strand of JAJMAG010000061.1, from coordinate 83,893 downwards.
TGTGAGCGGGGTCAGGATGTAGCCGGGGGAGAGGGAGTTGACGCGGATGCCGTAGGGGGCCCACTCGTTTGCGAGGGACTTTGCGAGGTGGAGGACGCCGGCCTTGGAGATGTTGTAGGGGGTCTGGGGCTGCGGGTGGTTGATGATGTGGCCGCTCATGGACGCAATGAGGATGATGGAGGCGTTGGTTGCCAGGGCGCGGTTGTTGGCCTTGGCCTGTTCGGGGGAGACCTCTGCCGCGGGGTCGACTCCGAGGTCAGCCATGACGGTGCGCGCAAACTCGGTGGCCACGATCATGGAGCCCGTGAGGTTGACGTTAAGGAGGCGGCTGATTCTCGAGGCAGGATAATCCAGCGCGCTAATGTTTTCGCAGTAGCCGGCGGTGTTGATGAGGATGTTGAGCGGCTGCCCAAAGTCGGCGCGGACGGAGGTCATGACCTGGCGGACAAGGTCCTGGTCGCTAATGTCACACACGTAGGGGAGCAGTCTTGCCTTGGGGTGTTCGAGCTGGAGGGCCTGCACGTTGGCCTCAAGGGCCGGCATGGCGGTGTCGAGCAGCGCGATACCTGAGCATCCGGCGTCCAGCAGGTAATTGCAGACGGTGGAGGCGAGGCCTCCGGAGGCGCCAGTGACGACTGCGGTCTTTCCTTCAAGGGAGAACAGGTTGAGAGATGTGCGTTGGGGAGCAGGCATAGTATGCAGATATTAGAGAGGATATGCGATTTCTAAGTAGGAAACGAGGAAACGAGGAAACGAGTGAAATAGATAGGAGATTGTAGTGAAAGTAGATGTTGTTGAATAGAATACTAGATCAGAGTAAACAGCCCTCCTTTTATATTCGTTCGTCTTGGCTGAGTTCAGCACGAGCTGTTGACTGAGCGCCTTCGCCACTTGACCGCGAGCACCAAGAAGTGGCACTGGCGGTCACTGGTTCGCTTGGCTGTTTGTCCTTTTGAAAGAAAAATCTTTCGGTTGGCGGCCTGCCAATCGATCTCGGAGGCTTGTGGTCCCCGCATTTCTCTAGAATCTGCGAGCAGCTACTGATTCTCTTTTTCTGTTTCGGGGCCTTTTCCAACGGGCCGTTTTCTACATGGAGAAACTTGAGTGCTCAGAAGGCTCAGAATACTCGCAGTCAAACACTTGAACTCCAGGAGATTCACGCTCTCCAACGCAAAGCCAATTGGCATTTCACTATCAACATTTGAATTCCAAGTCCATTGGGGGCGATCGCCCAAGTGGCTTTGTTGAAAAGAAAAAAGAAATGCGCATCATTTGTGTCTGCAGATCTGTCACCCATTCGCATAATTCAATTATAGCCAATCAGAAACGGCCCTGCCCTGCTCAATCGAGTATTCCTCCCACCACGGCCAGTCACTTGGCCGGTCCCCCACGCGCGTCGATCGGTCTCTCCATTTTTTTCACTTTTCACGCAAAATTCTCAAATTTCTCAGTTGAAAATCTTTTTTTCATTCTCTCGCGTTGAGTTCGCTGCCTTTTGTTCCGGACTCGCTCTTGCGGAGATTCCACGCCCCCGGAGTTCTACACGAATGTTGTCAATGGCCGCACTCGTTTATTTTTAGACACAGCCATCTACTCTAGGTACGGCTGCATCGATATCGTGATACCTCAACCCCTTCTAGAAGAAACACCGAACGCTTGATTATGGACATGATACCAATGAATTCAAAATATAATAAAATGAAATGGAGTAAAATAAAACAAATGTAGAAAATGCAAAAAATGGTCCAAAGGGTGCACGCACTTCAGTTCGTCTCCAGGTCCTGCATGCGCACCAGCTGGTAGTAGACACCTCGCAACTGCAGCAGCTCTTCGTGGCTGCCGGACTCGACTATAACGCCATGGTCAAACACGTAGATCACGTCGGCGTTCTGGATCGTCGACAGGCGGTGCGCGACCGCAATCGTCGTGCGGCCCTTCGCAGCGGCGTCCAGGGCAGCTTGCACCACCTTCTCGCTCTCGCTGTCCAGCGCAGACGTGGCCTCGTCCAGCAGCAGGATCTTGGGGTTGCGGATGAGCGCGCGCGCAATGGCAATCCGCTGCTTCTGCCCGCCAGACAAAAGAGTGCCCTTCGACCCACACATCGTCTCGTACCCGTCGGGAAGCGACATGATGAAGGCATGGATGTTGGCCTTGCGCGCGGCGGAGTACATCTCCTCGTCCTGAATGCTCTCAACCTCCGCTTCACTCACGCCCAGCAGAATGTTCTCGCGGATCGTGCCCTGATACAGCACCGGCTCCTGCTGCACAAGCCCAATGTGGCTTCTGTAATTGCTCACATTCAGCGTGGAGATATCCATCCCGTCAGCCAGAACCTGGCCCGCTAGCGGCCGGTAGAACATTTCAATCAGGCTGATCGATGTGCTCTTGCCGCATCCGGACGACCCGACAAGCGCAACATACTGCCCGCGCTGGATTTTCATGTTGACTCCTCGCAGCACCGGAACGTGTCGCCGCGTGGGGTACCGGAAATGGACGTCCCTGAACTCAAGGTCTCCAGCTAGATTGTCCAGCGTCTTTCCCTCAAGCGAAGTAGAGTCAATCTCAGGCTGCACATCCATGATGCGCGAAACATTCTGCGCGGCCTGCCGGGCCTTGCCCATGCTGGAGGCGTACGAAAATGCCTGCCCGGCGGACTGGGCGCCAAATATAACGGCCGAAAACGCCGTAAAGAACTGGTATGAACTCGACTGGCCCTTGCGCATGAGTGTACTCCCGTACCAGAAACCGAGGCCCATGATCAGGGGAGTGAGTCCCTGCGAGAGGCCGTAAAACCCGGCAGACCGGCAAAGCGGGATGCGCGATCTCCTCACCTGGGCCTTGACGTGAGCAGCATATGTTTCCGAAACGCTGTTTTCCTTGGTCAAAGAGGCGACGGTTCGAATTGCACTCACGCCCTCACAGGCAAACATGCCAGATCGCTCGTACGACTTCTTGGCACGCTCCTCGATATCGGTCAAGATCTTGAGTCGCAAAAACCCGCACCCTACAAGAATAGGCACGCAGGCAGTGCAGACAAGGCCAAGACGCCAGTTAATCACAATCGCCATTATAATGCCGCCCACAAGAACCGTCAACGAGTTGAGAATTTGCCCGAGGGTACTGCCACCTAGTCCCTCCACACTTTGGCCGTCCTTGGCAAGAGTCGAAGTAAGTGCTCCCGTAGAGTTGCTATCATTATCGAAAAACGATACGTCCATGCGGATAAAGTGCTTGAACGTGAGCAAGCGTATGCTTTTGACCAGATTCTCGCTGTGATAGATGAGACACATGAGAAGGACATTATATGCAATGAACTCGACTCCAGCGAGTAACACGAAAATCCCCGCATAGACATTGACATCGTGCCGCATGTGGTGGTACTGGGACCTATCCACCATCAGGGCATTGACAATCTTGCCATATAGATACGACATCACGGGGTATCCGACACCGCACACCAGCGCGGCCGTGCCACCAATCACCAACAACTTTTTGTCTTGAGGGTTGATGTTTGTGAGCTATAAAGTTAGAAAATTGTCACTGAAAGAATAAGCACGACTTACAAATTTGATAAGCTGCCACATGGATCGCGTACGAACTTCACGGTCATAAAACCCCTTGGCTTCCAAATCTTTTACCACTTTTGCCGAGACTGACAATTCCGAATCACCAGTAGATTTAGGGACAAGTTCTTCGTCTGAACTCTTCTCCGTCAAATCCAAGTCCAACGTAGTCTCTTCCTTTGTCGCAGCGTTCTGCTCCTGCATCGCACGGATGTTCTGCGCCTTCACCAGCAGGTAATAGGCGCCTTTCTTGTCAAGAAGTTCGTTATGCGTTCCTACTTCAACTATTTGGCCATGGGACATGACGACGATTTTGCTTGCATCTCGAATTGTAGACAGGCGGTGCGCAATTACTATAGTAGTGCGAGACTTGACCGCCCTATCGAGGGCCTCCTGCACAACACCCTCGGATTTAGTATCAAGAGCGGACGTGGCCTCGTCCAGGAGCAGGATTTTCGGTTGGGAGACAATCGCCCGGGCAATTGCGATACGCTGCTTCTGGCCCCCTGATAGTAAAAAGCCGCGTTCACCTACTTCGGTATCCAATCCGTATGAGAGTGTTTGAATAAATTCCCACGCATTCGCTTCACGGCAAGCGTTAATAATTAGCTCCTTTTTCTGCGATTCTTCTGCATGCTCATACGGGGTGCCAATAAGCCCAAATGCAACGTTTTCATAAATAGAGCAGCTGAACAGGGTCGGTTCCTGTGACACCAATGCCAACTGCTGTCGTAGCCACTTGACGTTGAGCGATTCAATAGGATGCCCGTCAATGGTTATTTCCCCGCCAATATGAGAGTAAAACCGTTCCAAGAGACCCACGATGGTCGACTTTCCTGAGCCCGAAGACCCCACGAGCGCAACCGTCTGCCCAGGTTCAATGCTCAAGGAAAAGTCTTCAAGAACTGTGACGTTGGGGCGCGATGGGTAAGCAAACTTGACGTGCTCAAACCGGATATGGCCTTCCAAGCGAGAAAGCTTCTCTCCCTGGCTTTCAGCGGCGGCGTCAATGGCAGGGACACGATCTATAGCTTCGTATACCTTATGAGCTGCACCCATAGCGCTGCCGATAGCTTGAAAGCAGGGCGTAATGCCTCCCAAAGCGAGGGCACCAATGATGATCGCCATTGCAACTGTAACCAAAGAGCCAACCTCCAGGACTCCGTCCACAATGAAACGGGATCCTTGCCAAAAGGCAAGCCCGTAGCAAAGGTATATAATGGTCCAGAGCAAAGCTACCATAATGGCTATAGCTTTTCCACGCTTCACACCAGCTATGAAAGCAAGATGCAGCATTTCGTCAAACTTATTTGCCAATCGATCCTGCGACCCGAACGCAACGGTAGTTCTAATAGAGCTCAGCACATCCTCGGCAATGGAAGCGGCCTTGCCGTATTCTGTCAAGTTTTGCATTGTGAATTTGATGATATATTTCGAGGCGATGCCCATATTCAGTGAAATTGCAACGACCACTGACGAAAGAATCAAGGTCATTCGCCATGACTTGATGAATCCAATCACAAAAGCTGCAAAAAATGTAGCAACGCCGGACAGAATCAAGCCAATTTTTTCCGAGATTCCATCCTGGATCTGCGAAATGTCGGACGTGATACGCGTGGTCACCTCGCCAGCGCCTACATGGTCAAAGTACGCGACGTTCTGGCGTAGAATGGCTTGGAGATATTTGCGGCGGATACGGGCCGTGATGACCTCGCCTCGATCGACATGCAAGTAGGTCTGTAAAAACGAAGTGATGGTGATTCCCACTCCGAGGTAGACGAAGTAGAGGGTGTTGTGGTTGACCGTATGCTGGAACTCGTGGGGGTCGGATCCGTTGACGAAAAAGTTGGTAAAGACTTGGGTCAAGCTGCCAAAAATCAAAGTGAACAGAGGAAGAGCGGCGCCAGATATAATAGAGGCCAGACATGCAATGGCCAGAAGGAAAAGATCGAGTGAGTTTGCGTAGCGGAACAAGGAAAAGTAGTTGAGTTTGATTTCGGGCAGGGCGATTTGATCCTTGAGGATGTCGAGTTCGGCCGTCGTTAGGCTGATACCCTCAAGCTTTTCATACTCGTTCGGAGCCGACGTGTTTGGCGGCGTCGTTTCGCTGTTCAGGTTATTGCTGAAGGAGCTGCTACTCCGTGTCTTCTGTCGATGGCCTTCTGGCGTGGCATGGCTTTCGCCCGACCCCGACGGTTTTTCATCCATTTTCCAAAAAAAAAAATAAGCTCGCGCACAGCCGAAAAAGTTAGTAATGGGTCCAAAAGACCTTTTCAAGCTGCTACTGGGCTCTTTTGTAAATTCACCAACTCGTTAAGGCTCTCGCGGAAACAGTAATAAAACAAAGGAGTATAGAGCGCACTACAAGGAGGAAAAAATTAAATGAAATTAGAATTTGGGGATCAGGGGATCCCAGGTTTCGCCGCTCAGTGCTGGAGCAATATTAAAAAGACCGAAACACCAAAGAAAGTATAGTGGGAAATAAGAGTGAAAAGTATCACTTGGGTAGAGCTCACCACAGAGCTTAGTCAGGGATTAGTGGATTTAATCTTGTTGCCGAAATCTGGTGGCCAACAAGCTCCATGGCCGTTCACTTGGAACCCAATAGCGCTTGGCGTATGGATGGACTGATGGATGGACTTGTGCTTTCAAGGCTTTCAAACCATGCCTGGGAGTCTTCTCTTTCACAATGGTTGTAACACGTCAGCTGTAATTTTCCAACATCCCGTCATGATGTAAAAAAGTAATTGCGGGGGTAGCGTCATGTAAATTAATTCAACATGCATTTATATTGACGCTGAGAGGCCAGCAAGAGCTCGCTGTGCATTCAGGATTGGATCTGAAAACTCATGCAGCATGAAAGCGTCCCAACCGACTTCTTCATATCTCAACCGAAGTCCCAAGTTTCGGATATCGCCAATACACATCACCGTGCACGCCAGCCGTCACAAGTATGTCTCGATATCCCTCCAAGCCAGCGATTTCTGCATTCATTCCAAACCCATTTCTTACGCCCGCCCGGGCCCGTCTCTGTCTAAGAGCGAACTCCATCCAGAAGCGCAAAGCTCCCGTTCCGTACTAGGAATACACAGCATGGCGTCGCTGGCCAAGTCCAAATTCCGTAGCCTGTGGCCTTAGCTCATACAGGAGAACACAAAACTTGAGGCAGGTCCAGTCAAGGGGTTCCTTACACAGCGCCGACTGGCCTTCCATGGGAGTACAGTGCACGGCTAAAGAGCTTTGATGGTGTGCCCACGAAAACCTAAACGGTGGACACAGCAGGCATGAGTACGCTAGCGCGACGCTGCATTCAGTTCGCTTGTCAAAGTTGCGGTTATCGGGGTATTCAGTCATAAGTTGGCAAAACAGGGTTTTGGACTGGAACACGACGCAAAAGCCGTCTCCGTGCTTGCGTGCACGGCTGTCGCACCATGAACAAAAGGCAAGTAGACGATTGCCTTTGATATTCATCAGAGGGTTTTGAACCAAACTTCCAACGTCTTATTTTTTTCAAGCTATATATATTCGTATTTATTTTAGCAACCGATAAAGAAGATTATATATTCACTTTATAATATTTCACATTTTCTTGCACTTATATCCATGCATTTTTATTCCTGACAATGTCCCGGTGTATCCATGTACGATTTTTAGAACCATTAATAGGAGGTAACGGATATGAGGTGGGGTCGCCGTTGGCGCTGTTTCCATCTCTTATCGCATAATCTGCATTAAACGGGACCTGCACAATCTCACCAAGCCCTGAGCCGTAGGATGGGAACGGGTTCATGTCGAGTTCGTACGAGAGGCACGCATAGATGACAGGCGCGTACGGGTGCCACGACACGTCGCGCGTCAAGAAACCAGCGTGCTGTCGGTTGTACCATTCGAAAAATTCATCATAGGGAATATGCGAACCATTGCCTGAAACATGACTCCAGTCGTGGGAGTCCAGATTGCGAATTCGGGTGTAGTCCCTGGAAATTAGGGTTCCGTCAAGATGCCATATACAAATAGACCCATCGGCTGAGCCGCTATAGATGTACTGCTGGTTTGTGGTTTCAGCAGGTGAAAAGTAAGACCGGATAAGCGTGCGCGCAACCGTATGGCCCACGTACGTTTGAACGCTTTCGTCCCTTCCAGGGATGAGTATGGAGGATCTGTCAAAGAGGTGGCGGCGGTAGTCAAACGCAGTGCGCGCGCAGTTTCTGGAAGTACGCAAGTCAGAACTGACTGTCCGCACGTCCCACAGTTTGATAGCATGATCTTTGCCATTTGATAAAAAGTAGTTGCCGTCCCCCTTGGCATCCACGCAAGTCACACCCTGATTGTGTCCTCGCATTACCTTAACCATCGGTTTTTTGACACGCGTATCCCAGAGTCGCACGTAGCCATCATCGCAGCCACTCACAATAAGTTTATTCGAGTTGCCGGAGAATTTAACCGAGTTGACTTCAGAGTGATGCATGAAGCGCCTTTTAATACCTCCTCGAGTGTTGGCCATTTCCAAGTCAACGACATCAAAATGATTGGACGACATGCCTGCTACTAGATACTTGGAATCCTCTGAAAAGTCAACACTAAAAATCCTACCATGGTCTTCCAGCTTGATATAATGTTCAAAATCAGAATTATTCTTAGCAAGCAAAATACCGTGATGTAATGAGCACACAGCTATCAAGTTACCAGAATTGTTCAGCGCAATGTCCGTAATCACCCAGTTGCCAATTCTCTCGGCGTTAAGCTCTTTCATAAATTTGGGATGCTCTGGTGTGGAGGTATCATAAACGACAACGTTATATTCGCGATCAGCGGCTGCATACACAGAACCACTGCGAGAGAAAGTACCGGCGGAGACCCCATTCCCTCGGCAGGCCACAGAAGTCGGTCTTCCAACTGGAAGTATTGAACTGCCTAGAGAAGCTGGGTCGGGCTTGTATCGCCTAGTGAGTCCGTAACCCATTTGTCTGTTAAATAGCATATTGGATAACTCTGGGAATCGATTGGGCAGTTCATGTTCAGGTCTATGATATGATACACCAAAATCACCACGATTTTCCAGACGCGGCGGACTCGGAGAGGATTCTGTACTTGAATCGTGGCTCTTCATCTCTGAGCTAGCGTCGGAATAACCATACTCGTTGAAGATTGCATTTTCATCTTCCGAGCTATATTCCTGCTCAAAAAAATCATGGTCGACATCATCCAGGTCGTTCGAACGAGCTGCGTGCGTTAGAAGGTGCCGGAACATGACCATCATTGGTTCGTCAGCATCCACATCATGCTCAGCTCCAGAATCTCCGTTGAGATAGTCTAGGATCGTATGTCGCGGGCTGGCGATGCTCTCTTCATCGCTGGGTACCCAGTCTTCATCATTTTCATCATCACTGCCATCATTGTCATCTTCGTCGTCCTCATCATTTTCTCCTGCAATCGCCGGTGCGGATGCCGACGAGCCGGGCGAGTCCACATAGTTGCGAGTGTGATGTGCAACTCTAGCTTCATCTACACTCATACCCATTTCTTCACTTTCGTGCTCTTCACTTTCTTCAGGATCATGATATTCATAATCAGCTTCGTCGGCGTCGTCAGAGCTAAACTCATACGACAGTATGTTAAGAAGCGCACGGCTAAGAGCATCTTGTGGCGTGCCAAACACTTGCTGAGGGAGAGGGACAAAAGGTATGGGCTCTTCATCGTCATCGGGCATGTCGTAGTCATGATCATGGTCATCGTCACCATCATTGTCATTATCATCACCAGCATCATCACTGCCATCCTCTGAACTGGCAGCCCAGATTGTTCCTATATAATCGGCATAATCAACGTCCGAATCAGACGCAGCAAGACGAGTCTCATTGTTATCATCGCGGTCTTGGCTGGTCTCTTCCGGAGTCCTGGTATGACCGTAGTATGTTCGCCTCCGCACGCTATTATGAGGAGAGGCCATGTCGTCATCGCTCAACAAGCGCCCGCGCCTGTTCGAAGGATCATCTGGCTCGACGTCTGCTTTTGCATTTTTGGGTCCGACCAGGGCATTTCGTACCTTCAGGTTATGTATAAGGCTACCATCGCCTGGTGCAATAGAATTCATCACAGCCAAATCATATTCTAGTAAGTACCTGGGCAAATCTCCTGGGTCTGGGTCTGAAGTGATACGGGCTATATCTTCTTCCAGGTACATATTGAAGGGATTGCTGTGATCTCGCATTTTGGGGGCCCATGGAGTATACGTATTCAATTCCACACCCATGCGTGTGAGGTTATCATATTCCAGTTCGCCGACATGATAATAGGTATCTCGATATTCCTGGTTGAATGGATGAAAACGTCGAAGATGATTCTCCTGGGTTCTCTCGAGTTCCAGCGGGTCAATAACTATTTCTTGATCACCGATCACCGCCCTCGTAATGGCCAGCAAGGTGTCATCGCTAAGTAGATAATTGTCAAACTGTTTCGCATAATATAAGTCTCGAGTAACTGGTAAAAAGATAAGTCCTGCTACCAAAAACTTTACAACCTCGAGTAAGTGAGCAAGATCTTTAAAGTAATATCCCGCAGTAGAGTCAGCAGGGTATTTTGCAGGGTACCAACATGAGTGATCCAACCCAGCTTCCGAATTCAAAATGCCCTCCTCTTTGCGATTGTCGCCAACCTCAGAATCTGTCAGGCTTGTTTTAATCTGAAACCAGCCAGAGCTATCATGGAACGTAGAGCCATAGCGGTCTAGTTGCGCTACAAATTGGAGAAAGCTATAGTCCGTCCAATCATTGCCATAACTCAAGCTGTACTGTACTCGTGAGTTGGAACTCAATTCTACTGGCAGGTCCAGTAGTTCTTTAGTATTGTAGAAGTCGAAGAGGTATTGAGTTATGGTTTGTTTGAGGCTTAATGGGCAACATAATTCAGAAATGGTTGTTACAATGCTGCGAAACTGAGAAAGGCTTATAAAAATGTACTTGGGTGTGTCCACTTTGATCTGTATGATGGCGTTCAGCAATTCGGGAGTGGCGTCGTCTGACGTCGTCATGTTGGCGTTGTGGGGGATAGAGTGGGAGGAGAGGAGGATTTGGGATTGGGATTGGGATTAGGATTAGGTACAGGAACTAAGCTATGAAGTTTTAAACTTGAGCCGCCTATTAAACAACACCTCTTAGCTGTTTAGTGTTAGTATATAAACGAGGCCTGCATTATTACAAGGTTTGGCACTTACTTTCAGGGCTTTGACAATCTCAGTATAGACAGATTCCACAGGTTGATCGCACTGGATGCGGACAACTTTGTCCTCCTTTTCAAACATGTCTACGACGGGCATGGAGGTCTGTACAAAAGTCTTGAACCGTTTCTTGATGCTCTCAATGTTGTCGTCGGATCGTCCAGAAGTTTCACCGCGCTTAAGGAGACGTTTCTCCATGACTTGCTCAGGGCAGTCCAAGAACAAAGTGAACTGAGAAGGCACAATCTGTAAAGAGGATTAATAAAGAGTCGAGTATGAGCGTATTCACCTACTTCTTCTTCAAACTTCAAGGCCTGATCCATCTTGCGAGGGAATCCGTCAATCAAAAACTTCTTGACCTTGCTCTCGCGCATTGCTTGTTCCAGGAGCGCGAGTGTGATCTCTTGGGGGACGATTTCACCTGCCTTGATGTAATCAGCAATCAGCTTGCCGTACTTGCTCCCTTCTCTCTGCTGTTCGGCCCGGAGCAGGTCGCCAGCACTCAAATGTTGGAATCCATATTCCTCCACCAAACGAGCGCATTGAGTTCCCTTGCCAGAGCCCGGGCCTCCAAGCACAAAGATGACTGAAACGTCTTTAGGATCGAATGCGAGTTTCTTGGTCATTATAAGCGAGTCGATTGACGGTTCAGGGACTTTCTACGGTGTTAGAGAAGCCGCAAAAGGTAGTGGAAGATTGATCCAGGGGGATGCTAGTCTCAAACATTACAGCCCTCCACGTGACATTTTTGTTATCTGTATACTTACGGCGCTCTGAGCCAAAGTACTTGCGCGCAAGAGTAGTGGCAGCTGCGAGAGTACCAAGTAGGATGAGGAGGTTAATACGGCGCTTGTTCTGTGCATTCTTTTCGTCTTTCTTTTGTTGTTCTTCATTTGGTTGTGGTGGTTTAGCACGAACTGGGCGCACTGGGCGCGGGGTGTTGGCGACGTAGAATCTAACAGGCTGGATGCGAGGCAGGATGCGAGGCAAGATGCTCACTCGACGAACAGCCATAAGACCAGGGCGCGGTAGAAGCATGGTGGATAAAACGCTCGGTGTTGTTATAGTTTGCTATGCGTTTGGTAGTAAAAAAATGAAATTATTTATGTATATCGATCAGCCTTGCACAAAAAAAAAAGTACTCTCTCATGTATCATTGGTCCACTTTATTTGTACGCATCAAGCTCGTGAGAGTCGAAGCGCAGGTACTTGCCACTGATGTCGTCGCCTTGGCCTCTCAATGCCAAGTTGGCAATGACAGCTGCCGGGACATGTGCCGGTAGCAGCTGGCCGTTGGCCTTGAGGGAGGTGAACTTTTTATGGTTCTCGGCAGACATAACTGATCCGTCTATTTTGGGTTAGCATTGGAACAAGATGTCTGGAATTAACTCACGCTTTTCGCGAATGTCGACTTGCATGTCTGTATCGACTACACCGGGAGCAATGGATACAGAAAAGAGCTGGGGCTCCTCGATGTGAATGGTTGCGGCGATATGATTGATTGCGGCCTTGGAACTGCCATACGCACCCCACCCTTGGTAGTTGGACACACTTGCACCACTGGACACAAACACCAAACGACCTTCCGTGATACGCAAGTAGGGAATAGCCTGTGAAGCCAATGCTAGTGGCGACATGACGTTTATATCGTACAGCTTGCGCCAAGCGTCAACATCGGCCTGCGCAATGCTGTCGACAGGGTCCAAGACACCGGCATTCAGCACCACTCCGTGGATATGGCCGTACTCGTCCACTGCCTTCTTGACGACGGCCTTGGCAGTGTCGTCGTGAGCCAAGTCTCCTGTAACGTACGTGAAGCGGTCCGGGTATTCTTTGGCCAGAGCGCTCATGGTTTCCTCGCTTCGAGAGACTCCAACAACAAATGGTTTGAGGTCAGACTGAAGCAGATGCTGAACGATAGCATAGCCGATGCCTATAGGGTTAGCTCGAGGAACCGGTAGGGTGTTGCAACTCACCTCGAGAAGCACCGGTGACAATTATAACGGGCGAGGACATTTCGTTTGGTTCTATGTGGTTGAGGATTCCGTCCAACCGTCAGAACAACGGAAGATGCATAGTCAACATAAAGGCAGATGAGTAACTTATTATAAATGATTATGTCACGAATAGCTGTGCTTATATACATATTTAGTCACGTGTACAAACTCGTACATCGTACATGAGCTGGAAAGTCTAGATGCTTTGTTTTAGACCTCTCCAGGATCACAAGTCTCGATCCCATGAAGCGCAAGAAGGTTAACTGTAATAAAGAAATAATTGGCGCTATATTACTACTTATCTGCGGGCATTTGGTGTCACGATGCATTTTGTGCTTACGCACCTGAGCTTGTATGGAGTCTTTGGTTGCGCCGTTTGTGCATTAATCACTCATGAGCATCTTCACAGACCCAGCTGTAGCCTCCAGTACTTGTCTGCTTATATAGCGCTTAGCCACGTTTTCTTCAATATTGTGGAGGATATCAGGCTCAAGCTAATGCTGTCGATGGAATCTTTGATACTTTGCGCAAGGGCAATGATCCAGAACTGCTGGTGCAATACATGTAGAGAAGTATCAGATTATAAATCTTTATGACGCCAATCAAACGGACTTGTCACAGAAACAGCACTTTGAGATCACCGTCAATCTTTTTTGTCCGCTTGGCTTCATGCTCAGATTGATCCCCATGGGCGCAATATTCTATGCTCAGCCGTATCGAACTCAATTTTTTTTGGGTTTTTACTGCTGCTATCATGAATGACACACATCGATATAACAAGAACATTAACAATAATAATGCGACAATGTTTTCTAAACTCGACTGTGTATGAACTTGAGCTCTGAAACACGAAGCGCTGGTTGCATGGCTCCGAGGACTGTGACCAGCAAAAAAACGGATGCCCATCATCATGTCCCTCAAGCCTGTCGAGCGAATATTTGCAACTTGGTTCACAACTTCCTCGCCCGGCATTTGTGGGTGCCGCGCGACCGTTGCTGATCTTTTTTTTTTCCGTTGCTTCCCTTGTGCGTGCAACGCGATATATATTCTTCGGCCGAAGGCTAGATCTCGAGCTCTGCGTTATCAAAAGCGGCTAGTCCGTGAGGTCATCGCTGTAAACTATCTCACTCATCGTAGTAGGTATACCCGCGCGCAGTAACTACTAGTTACAGTGCTTAAAAACCCTGCTTCTATCTGGCCCAGACCCGGCGCCGCAATCTCATACAAGTTCATGCCGCTCTTATTTCTCTCATATGCGCTCAGACATCCCGTTTTTGTAAGCCGTCCTCGAGACCTAATAGTTGATTTATATACAGTATATATATTCCCCGGGGTCTCCCCTTGATTTAATTGAGTCCTTGTGAAACAGTAGCACGCTCTCTTCAGATCCTTGGTCAGCCATGTTGTATAATAAGCTCCATGCGCAATCGATAGCAGTTTTGTCTTCGCCTACCCCGGCCCCTCAGTCCGCAGTGAACATGGGCAGGACAAACTCGGCGCCTGAGCTACACGAGGATCGAAGGCTCTCATCGTCAAGCCCGCCTGAATACTCGAATAACTTACCGACGCTGCCCAGGTACCCGATTCTGCCGCGCGAAGAAGAAGGCAGAGAAAGCTTGCCATCATATAGTCCATCCGTTCACCGCGAGGGACTCATGCGTTGCAAGTTCGAGCTCAACAGCCCGTACAACGCCTCGTCGCATCGCTCCTGGCAGCTTGTCTACGTGCAGCTTAACAACACTCAGCTCAATCTATACCAAGTCAACCGCACTTCTCTCAACCCCACGTCGCATTCCAAGGCCATGCGTCTTCCCCGGCCAGCCCCAGTAAACCCTGTGACGCTAAGCGGCCAGACGCCGGACATCCCAGTCACAGCAGCAATGCCCAGAAAACTTACCGGCACTGTTGTGACCCAGCCCGGCGTTAGCAAGGTCGGCAAACTCATCAAATCATACACCCTTCAATACGCAGAGGTCGGCACCGCCGTGGATTACATTAAGCGCCAAAATGTCTTGCGCCTGCGCGCTGAGGCAGAGCAGCTACTGCTGCAAACGACTTCTCAGCAGGACCACATCATATGGGTCAATGGCATTCAGATGGGCATTGATCTGGCGTTACCGCTCGACGAACGCGATCTGCCCAGACAACGGCTGGTTCCAAGGCGACAACGTCGCAACTATGTAATGGATATGCTGCCACCTCTCGCACCGCCTCCTATAGAGCCTGTCAACACCCGAAGCAGCAACAGCTCCGAGGGCCATAAGAACCGACTTGTGAAAATCGTTAACCGACTGCGGAGCAAAAGCTCGTCTCCCCATACCGACACCAACCCAACTACCGACGATGGCTCTTCCAACGAGAGTGACGACGGAGAAGACATAGACCGCACAGAACTTTCCATGGATTCAATCGACCCTCCCACCACAAATAGCCAGAGGAGTGAACAACCCCAGCTAGAGCTGGAACTGGAGCTGGGGCCGGACCACGACGAGAAGAACGTGTTGAGGAGATGGGCCCCGTGCCGTCCTCCGCAATCTGAATATTTCCTCCTCAAGTACGCATCAGGATGTCTCCGCCAACTGCCTGCGACGGCGTCCTGGCTCAACAAGCCGGTGATCCGCAAGGGCAATAAATACATTGTCAAGCGCGACAAGTTTGCGCCAGTACCCATGCTCCAAGTATAGTGCAACCCATCCCATCCAATCCCTCTCTCCGTCACTGTTTTACCAATTAGATCTCTCAAAAATAGTCTTTTTTTTTCAATTAATTACTTTGTTTATTTATTCAACCAGCATAATAAAAATGTCCCTCAAACTGATTCCCAGGGCTTCAATCCAATAGTCGGCCTCGGGTGCCCAGTAACGAAAGTTCGATCTATGCCAAGTCCGCTCCAAGTCGACCAAAGTAGGAGAATGATGGCCCCTTAGACTGTAGATAAAAAAAAAGGACCCGCAATGATGTTGAAGAATCAAACATTGGAAACTTGGTGCAGCTTTTTATAGCCCCCAGGCCTCGCTTGCGGCGTGGTGGGTCAACTTAGGGCTTTGCGGCGAGTTAGGGTTGGGCAAGAACGACACACCTAAATAAACAAACCCAACACACACTGAGAAGAGGAAGATCGCGACGACGCGAACAACTTGGTAACTCGGTATACACCCAAAGAATGAGAGGCAAGCTGATCCTCATCGAAGGCCTGGACCGCGCTGGCAAGTCGTCGCAGTGCGTGCGTCTCGCCGCACGACTCAAGAACGCAGAGGTCTTCCGGTTCCCTGACCGCAGCACGGCAATTGGCGGGCTCATCAATGAATACTTGACCTCCTCCTCCTCTGCTTCCTCTTCCCAGCTCGAAACAATGCACCTGCTGTTCAGCGCGAACCGGTGGGAGCTCATGCCGCGGCTCGCGTCTCTTCTCGAGGCCGGCAAGACCGTCGTGCTTGACCGGTACGTCTACTCAGGCATTGCGTACTCCTACGTTGCCTCGCGCGCCGGTGCTGGTGGTAATAATAATGGTGGTGGTCGCAAGCCGCTGGCGCTCGACTGGCTAGCCGCGCCGGACGTTGGGCTGCTACAGCCCGACGCGATTGTATTTCTCAAGGTGAGCGAGAGCGTTGCGCAGCGCAGGGGCGGCTTTGGGGCCGAGCGGTACGAGAAACTGGAGTTCCAGCGGCAGGTTGCAAGGTGCTTTGAGGAGATCTTGCCCAACGACGCGCATGTCATTGATGCTGACGGGTCCGAGGAAGAGGTTGCAGAGCTGATCTGGCAGGCCGTCCATGAGCAGGACGTCGGCACTGAATTGAGATACTACGACAAGATTGTGTAACGGCTGGAATATGTTTCAAGCCAGCCCTTCAAAATGATAGTTGCATGTCCGTTGCACTTTAGCCATGTGTTTTGATACTTTCTCACTCAATTGACTGTCATTTTCGTCTAAGTGTCTGAGCTTGACAGTAACCCCTGAGACAAGCGAGTTCGCTTCCATAACTTATTTTCAAAAAAATAAACATCTGCATGCATACATACATATATTCCATAAATCCTATCTAAATAGCATTCTTTCTAGTGAGATAGTCAAATCTACTATACGTATATCCGATAAATGGCAAGTCCACTCTGGCGTCGTTCGAGTCGCCGCTCTTTTGGGCATTGATAGCAGCCGCAGGGGGTGCATCTGGAATCTGGTCGAGCTCCTCGGTCGAGAAGTAGCTGGTGTCAGTAATGGACGAAAGCTTGGGGATGAAAGGGGCGTTGAACTCGCGAATACTCTCCCAGTCAACGCCTCTGAAGAACGGGTGGTTCTTGATTTCTTCGGCGCCGTTAACTCTGCCAATACGTTTGTCAGCGGACGTCAAGAGGCGGCGGATCAGGTCTTCACTTTCAGCAGACAAGTGAATATCATCTGGGAACTGTAAAGTCTCCTGCCAGTTGAGAATCTTGCGGTACGTCTCTTGAGGCGTTTCGGAGCAGAATGGAGGCCAGCCCACCAAACACTCAAACATGATTGCACCAAGAGACCACCAGTCGCATTCCTGGCCGTATCCCTGATGTATAAAGATTTCTGGGGCGATATAGTCGGGAGTTCCGACAGTGGAGTATGCCATCAATCGTCGTGACTTGCGCCACGTGGAGATTTGTTGGCGGTTTGAGATAGTTAAGTGGATCGCATCCACCATCATGCTGTTCCGTTGGTTGGGCTGTGGATCCTTGTCCAACAACTTACGGTAGTAGCTGCTGTCATGCTGCTTCTGCAGACCCGTAGACAATCCAAAATCAGACATTTTAATGTGCCCCGTTTTGTCGATTAAAATATTGTCCGGTTTGATATCTCGATGGATAAAGCCAAGTTTGTGGATGGCCTCGATCGCAAGCACACACTCAGCAATGTAGAATCGGGTAATGTCTTCGGAAAACACGTCGTACTTGATCAGCATGGTCATCAAGTCTCCACCTGGCAAAAACTCCATAATCAAGTAGAGGTATTGGGAATCCTGGAAAGAGTAGTACAAGGCGACGACCCAAGGCGAATCCGCGCCAGCCAAGACATCTCTTTCTGCCTTGACGTGAGCCAGTTGATCCTTCTTGTACATTTCAGACTTGAGCAGCGTCTTCATGGCATAGATCTTGCCTGTGTCTCGCTTTTGCACCAATCGCACTTCGCCGAATGCTCCCTTTCCAATCACCTTGACTGTAATGAAATCTTCCAAGCTCAGCTTTGTGCGGCGCAGTCGCAAAAAGTTACTTTCCTTCTTGCCAAGTGATGTAAGAGTACGGTTTTTGCGTTCCTCAGATCCACGCTCTTGGGCAAGGCTCTGCTCGGCCAAAACGCGTCGCTGGTTTCGCTCCACAGCATGTGCCACGTTGATTTGGAAAAAGTGCTCAATCTTGGCCTTGACAGCGTTGGCCTTCTCTTGTGAGGCACGCGAGAACTGTTCAGGGTGACGTTCAAACATGACGTAGTCACTGGTTTGGTTGCCATTTCCATTACTACTGTCAACCTTGATCGCTGGGACTTGCTGCTGTTGTTGCTGTTGTTGTTGCTGCTGTTGTTGTTGCTGTTGCTGCAATTGGTATTGTTGATATTGTGCCTGCTGCTGAGCCTGCTGCTGAGCCTGAGCTTTTTGTTGGGCCTGAGCCTGCTGTTGTTGCTGGAAATGGAGTAAATGCTGCTGCTGCTGTTGCTGCTGAGCCTGCTGTTGCTGCTGCTGGATAAGTAGCTGTTGTTCCTGTAGATGCTGAGGACTATAGTACATTTGCTGGTTGGTGTAACCCTGTGCGATTCTCTGGTTCGTGAGAACCGCAGCCTGAGAAGGAGTGGGCAGTTGAAGAAAAGGGGGTGGAGCCTGCTGCTGTTGGACAGACGACTGAGCGACGCGGGGTGGTTGCTGCAAGAATGAGGATGCACCAGGGGAAGCGGTGGTTGGCTTTGGGCCGGACGCTAGGGAGTTGGCGCTCGCTTGGCCGCTCTGCTGCTTGTACAGCTGGGAGTAGGCTGAATTCTGAGACTGGGCTTGCTGTTGGGCCTGCTGCTGGTAAAAGAAGCCAGACCCGGCTCCTTGTTGCTGAGAGTACATGATCGACAGAGCCTTAGCACGGGCAGATGTAGTGAAAGGGGGGTTACAAACAGATGCCTACAAGTGCTTGCAAGAATAAGCCTGTTTGTATTTACACGCAAAATCACTGCAAAGTAAAAACGATGAGGCTGCAAAGATTCTGAGGATTCTGGAGATTCTGGAGGCTTTTGAAGGAAAGAAGATTGAACAAGGGGAAGGAAAAGGAGAATCGTGGAAAGAAAGGAGAGGCTTGTCAACCGGATCTGAATCATTGCTGAGTAAGCGGCCGTAAGTGAATTACTGCTTTGCGGGCGCGAAGGAGACCAGGGACGTGGCGATAGGCGACGTGGCGGCCACGGTTGGGCTTGAGCTCAACGCGCGCCGGGGATGATGGTGCGAGCTCCAAGTGTCTCTTTGAAGTCATGGCTGACCTCGTTCTGTGCACTGGTGCTGCTGGGCTCACACGCGAAATAGAATTTCTACCATAGTAAACCACGCGTCCATCCATTTTTCACCGGTTAGCAAGACGCGCAGACGGAGGCCAAACCCAGTGGTCGCTAATAGAGGCCTTTTCTGATAATTAACTCTCGCTCGAAGGTGGGAGACTCTACAGTACGCTGGCTACCGAGTTTTCTACAATGCGCACATAGCGTTGAACCTTCACAAAATCTGGACGTAGCGCGCAAGTCTTGAACATACAGGGAATGGTAATTCCTCATTTGAATGTCTCCAAGCACGCTGCGTGTTGGCACTTGGGCCTGCGAGTTTCAGACGAAGAGTTTACTATCTGTGTGCTGGAATCTGATTACAGCTGTTTGAACGTTGCATGGGCGATGCCTTCATCTCTTTTCGCAGCGTCCGCGTAGTTAACGTGTACCAGAGATCCCTGTACAAGAGTTTCAATGCAAGCAGCAGCCCTAATGAGAGCTGCCCGGTGGCATGTGCACAGTGCGCGTGTATCCAAGCTTGTACACTCTTTCCGTATCATCTCGTGCAATGTTTCAGGTAGCCGTCATAAAGGGCTGTCCTCGTTGGATCGTCTTTCTGGTTTCAACGCATTGCGGTCGTTCATTCGTTTAACCGAATGCATTTCGCTCGAAGCGTTCTCGATGAATGTTAGCCGTCCCATTCTTTCTGCCTTCTTATTTGCGACTTCAGCTCGACGGTGTAATATTATCAGTTGAAGATACCTTGCGTGGAGATATAAAACGTCAAAGATCCACTTGTCATCCATGTTCATACGTTTTAGAAATGCCTCCCATGAACAAGTTATGCCAAAGTAATCCCCCGGCAGCAGATCTTTGCAAGACTTGGGCTCCGTTGATCGAGAAATTCACAATAACAGAGTAGGAATGTCACAGGAGTTACATCCAAGGCAGATTAGGCTTTTGACCTGCTATATTGTTCGATAGACGCTTGGCGATAGTATGAGCTCAAATGCTTTGTTCTCAACTTCTTGTGGTAGTAAATGAATTTACATATGGCAATTCTATTATCACCTTTCTCAACTACAGTCATGAATCTGTCATCTCAGTTGTAGAGAGACAAGATTACCTTAAATTCTGAAGGACAATTGAAATGGCCCGTATTCTATCTTTGTCAGTGACATCCCCGTTATTTTTTGTAGGCAACAGTCCAGGACGCAATTCCGGGAAACACTTATATGTTACAGCCCACGGTGAAAACATCCTGGACCTAAGCTCGCGTCTCATTTGTACCAATAATGACTAATCGGTTGAGTAATCATTTGTCGTAGATTAGGTAAGCAAGTAACTCAAATGAGAAAGGGGGGAGGCCACAGCCTGAGCAGGGCTGGGCCTCCCCCCGAGGGATTGGAGAATCACCTCGGTCTGAACAACATGCTTTAATGAGGACACCGGAAGGTGCCACTCAACAGCCTAATTGAATGAAGCTTGGAGTTCAGATCGAGGATTTGGACCGGCTTTTATAGCTGGCCCGGAGCCTGGCTCGTCATGCTCTTCATGACGCCAGTTGACGATGTCTTAGCAGCTTACGAGTGAATCAGCTAGCGGCCAGCAGGTGGCTGGACGGTGGCTGGGCTTTCTCTTGCCATAGTCGGTAATACCGAGTTCGGGACCGGCGCCTTAGGCGCGGCCTGTAAGGCTTGGGCTGGCTTTCCAGCCCTGGCCGAGGGCGCTTTTATAATGAATAACTTGAGTAATTCTGAGAACTAACTAGAAAGTGTTCCTTGAACGTAACATATATACATGTACTTTTGATCTAGGTGCACGAACGTCCAATCTAGAAAAATCAGTGAGCCCACTACTTGAATCAAGCACACTGGATTGGCCAAAATTAATGAACTCTCTTAACTATGACAAGCGATGGAATTGCAAAATATTCGCTGAGTTCGAATGTGAAAAGACACAACGGAGAGAAGTGGACACTTGCGAGAAAGGCGTGTATTCAAACATAACTAAGCAAGCTGAAAGTAAGAATAAATACGGTCGACGCAGTTACAGAGAGCTCCATCGTCGGTCTGGCTGCTTTGTGATATCGCTACTCATAATACTACTAATTTGCAAGGCTCTTGCTTCCTTTTATAACTCGAGATGGCCGGCAGTGTATAGCAGTTACAAAGACAAAGGATACTTGTGAATGAGATGTCTTTGTATCCATTTACGAATTGGCACAAAGAAACACTGCAAAGTCCACACTTGTCTTGAGACAGTTACATCTGCAAATATAAGGACTCACTGCCCTTGCGTCGTCTATTGTTATTTCGCATTCTCCGTTATAGATGTGAAAACCGTGAATTAGCTCGTTGTAAGGTTTGAAGGGCATCGCTGATATGAAAGTTACCATGCACATGGCAGGCTACAGTGGGTACTGACAGGGCAAGGTTCGCCGAGACATGCAAAGATCACCGCCAGACGTTGAGTTGGCGGTCTCGAGTGAGGTCCGAGAGTTCGAGTACCGAGAGCCCGCGGGCCTTGAGTCCAAAGTGCCGCCCGTAGCCTCTGCTGCCTCGTCGAGTCTTTTGGCGTCCAGGGAGCTCTGAAACGCCGCTTAGTCAGCTCGACCACCGCGCAATCTCTCATGAGCCAAAACATCTCCACACTCCCAAACACGGAAGAACATCAAACAAGGCTAAAATTGGATCCACTTTTTATTAGTAGAATTAGATTTAGTTAATCTTTGGCTCTTTTTTTTTTTTTTTTTTTTTTTTTTTTTTTTTTTGCTACCTCTACCCCCCAGAAGAACTTCAAACAATTCTCGGAGCTGGCACTCAGGCTCGCAGGAAAAAAAAAAAGACACTTGAATACTATCGCTCGAGCAGATTACACGAAAATCACATGGGTGAGTTCTGAGCCCTGCAGGCAGCGCGTGGCCCCCGACGAAACATCTCTGACTCTCAACAGCACCTTCGGAAAGGACACGAGCTTCCACTTATACGGTATGTGTCAAGCATTTGTTCTTCTTTCGCAATCCCCCGGCTGACTGTGTAGCAAAACCAAGCCATGGGCAGCGCCGACAGCCTGGCTTCGAGGATTAGCAAGCCCAAGAAGCCGCTGTCGCAACGCAGGAGACGCCAACTGGGCACGAAGCGGTTCTTGGAGCAGCACCAAAAGGACTTTCAAGCACTCACGCTTTCTGCGCCCGAGCGCGAGCGCCTGAGGAAGGAAGAGCTGGAGCGAAAGGCCGAGATGGACAGGAATTCTGAGATAGGGAGGCTGAGAAAGCAGGGCATAGAGGTGTCGGCCGCCGAACTCGATCAACTGATGAAAAGGCGGAAACAGAAACAGACTGCGGGCCGCTCGCACCGGCCGCCGGCTGGGGGCACCAGTACCAAGAGCGCCGAGTTGGAAGACAACCCGGTGAACGCGCTCATTAGCGGCCTCAGACCCGAGAACAGGCGCAAGTCACAGCAGCCAGTCAAGAATATAAACTCGTCAGACCTCCGCGACGAGAAGAAGACGCCTGCACAGACGAAGGGCCAAAAGAAGACAAGTAGAGCGAGCGGCGGTGCTGCTGTGAAAAAGGAGGATGCCACCGAAAGCAAAGGCGCGTTGCCAGAAAGAATGATGTTGATGGGCGCGGCCAAGGATGCAGCGCTGGTCGTTGAACCCCAGGACACGCAAAAGTCGTTCCATATTCTGAATGTCAGTAAACCGCCTGTCCTTGTCCTCCAAAACCTGGCCAGCGGCACGTCAACGGCGGATGTTAAGGTATTTATACATTATTGAGTATTAATGGTGTTCTTGCTAACATATTCAGGTGTTTTGTTCGCAAATGGGCACGGTTCTCCATTTAAAGACACAGATCCAGGCCGACGAGTCGGTCACTGCGGTCGTTGTGTTTCTGGACCCCGCGCTGGCAGACATTGCGGTCCAACGGTTCAACGGCGCTGTGGCGGACGGCCAGGTCCTCAAGGCCGAAACACGGCGCATTTATACTGGGGCGCCGTCGAGCCCAAGCTACTACCCCAGCTGGGTTTCTGAGCAGCTACAGAACAACGGGGGTGGCTTGAGGTAACGCGCAGTTTGCACGATTGTCTACAATTATATATATACTTATTTATAACTGGGAAACTAGTAAATTGAAAGCTTCTTTTGTATTTATCAGCTGTATTTGCACGTTATTTTAGCTTGCTTTCTTTTAGTTCGAGTTTTCTGCGGGCCTTGAGGATCATATCCTCGCGCTGTTTCTTGAGCTGGGCTTGTCTCTCGTCCTTGTTCTGGCTCCATTTCATCTTGGGTTTGGGTGTCTCTTCGTCTGCGTCTTCCGTCATCAATCGGTCCTTCAGATTGTACTTGTCAATGAGACTGCTCTTGCTTGCTCGCGGGACGGGCGTGCTGGCGCTGCTGGATGAAGAGGACGCGGCTTGCGGAGCAGCTGGCTCGGGCGTACTGCTCGACGACGAGGCCGGCGCACGTACAGGCCGCAGATTGACTTCTGGCGGGTAGGGCAGCGTTCCCTCGGCGAGCACCCTCTCGACAGTCTCCTCGATATTCCCGGTTCTTTGCAGATCGTATCTGATTTGCTCTTCGCTCAAGTGCGGAGCCATCTGCTGCACGATCTCAACCATGGCCGGTGTGACCGGCCGGCGATCAAACTGGACCGGCTGCAGGTTGCGTCTTGGCTGTGCTTCGGCGGCTTCGCCTTCGCCTGCGGGCGCAGCGTTGGGGCCGGGGCCGCCGTCCGCCGTTTCGCTCGTGATGAACCAGCGGATCACCACAAAGGCGACCACTACGGTGAAGAGAAACGTGATGGTGTTGCTGTCACTGCTCATGACTAGGCGTTTGGTTGTTTGGCTGATACTGGAGGACGGGGCGGATGCAAGGGGAGAGCGAAAGAACATGAAGGGCTTCCGAAATGTCAACTCACAGCCAAACTCTGCTTGCGAGAGAAGGAGGAGGAGGTGTTGGCGTGAAAGAGCGGCATTGGTTCCGGCACGTGACACCGCGGGCCGATTCGCAGAATTTCGAAAAAAGCCATATAACTTTTGAATTTCTCTTTTTACTTGGTGACTCCTTTATTATCACCAGTTTTATCAGTTTGACTAGTTTCTAACATGGGCCCTCCTAGATCACAACGCAATGCCGGCGCCGCTGCCGGCGAGAAGGACTCTGCGTCCTCCACGACGACCAAAAGCAAATCCTCATCGCGGTCCAAGGCCTCCTCCAACGGCAGCAACAGCGCCAGCACTGCCAACGACCAGTACGATGCTGCTGGCAACCTGGCTGCGGGCGGTGGCTCCGCCAGCACTGCCAACTCCGCCGGCGGCGCCTCGTCTGCGTCCTCGTCGTCTGCGTCCTCAGCGGCCAAAGACCTCGTCAGCATTGACACGCTGCCCGTCGAAACGCTGCGCAAGTACCGCCGCATCCACAACCTGTCCGCGACGGTGCCGAGCGCGCTGAGCAGCGACGGGTACCTGCTCAACAGCGCCGTGGGGCGCAAGACGCTGGCGGCGCGCAACTCCACGCGCGTGTCGAAACACGAGCTGGCCGGCGTTATCAAGAAGCACTTTGCCGCGCAGAACCCGCGCGAGAGCGAGGTCATTGTGGATTTCATTTACTCAGTGAATCGGCAAGGTGAGTTTTTTTTTTTTTCCCCTTTCCCTTCCTCTTTTTGGTTTCATTTTGCTAACGGGTTTTAGATAATGCCTTCAAGTTCCAGTTCACGCCGTAAGCTCTCGAGGCCATGCTGCTGATGCAGCTGAGCGGCGGCGACCGTTTCGTCCTTATTTATTTATTTCAATGTGCGGAGGTTTATTACATAATGATTACAGATTCTTAATAACGTGATTTGTAATAATGTTATTATCTAATTTATTTGTCAGTTATGTCACGTGACATATTTTTAGTTGTTATGCCAACGCAGTCCCCCTGCGGCCAGTGGCCTAAAATGAAAAACCTTAAAAGAAAAAACCCAAAAAAAGAACGTCGCTCACTCATGTGCGGAGGCAGGCAATTCTCCAACTTGTGAACTCAATTGAGCTCCTGAGCGCTAACGCCGTGGAGTGGCGATTCCAAAGCCCAAAGTCCCCTTGACTGGCACCCTCCCTCAATGGCATATCCTAAGCACTAATATCGTTTTTGTTTTTTCATTTCCATTTCATGAATTCCCTTTATTCACCAATTGCGAGCCGTGAGCCTCGCCCAGCAACATTGGAGTGTTCTTTGGTGCCATAGCAAGCCTAACACCAGTCGTGGCGCCAACAAGGAGCACGAGCGAGCCTGACAGGGCCATAACCACCTGAGCCACGGGCGCTGCTGCCGTCACGACTACAGCAACAGCCATGCCCGCACGCAGTGCTCACATGGGCACCTCTCCTTCGCAGGGCTGGAGGCCCAAGTGACGCAACCCCACGCGCGCTGGAGGCTGGTATAAAAGACATTTGGATTGCTACTTTGAAAGACCTGAGCTTTTCTCTTTTCTGAAAATTCATTTATTTTGAATTCTTCTTCTTCTTCTTTTCCTTCCTCCTCCTCATCTTTACCTGAATCATTAAGCCTCTCTATTCATCATGGCTAACGAACATCCACAGTCTAAAATCCTGACGCACAGGGTCGTCACCATAGCCTCGATGCTCGTGTCGGTATTCCTGTCTATCCGGTACCTCGGAGGCCGCCATGGCTTTGGCAAGCACCACTCGTTCCATGTGGGCGACACGCCGTTCACGGCCAATGCCATTTTCGTGTTTGTCTACTGGGTCGTGCTGGCCGTCCTACAGCTGCTCTTCCTTGCGCAGTACTACATGAACGACAGCCAAATTGTGGGCAAGGCCTCGGCCGTCACCTGGCACTTCACCGTGTTCAACCTGCTCCAGGCGCTTTGGGCCTGGGTGTTTGCCAGAAAGCACGAGTACTTTTGGAGTGAAGTGATTGTCATCTTGAACTTTGTCAACATTCTGCACTTGTATGTGTCGCACAAGCCTTACTCGATCCGCCCCCTGTCGCACTGGCTCGCCATCCACATCCCCACCACCGCCATGCCCCTCAGTTGGCTGCTGTACGTTATCTTCTGGAACGGCGCCGTGGCCTTCCACTCGCACAAGGGCTTTGTCGCGCGCCTGCTTGCCAACCTGCTCATCTGGGACTTTTTGCTCGTGCCCGTTCTCTTTTTGATGCTCTACAAGGACTGGGGCGTTGGCTTTTCGTCTGCGTTCTTGACATGGGGACTGGGTGTTGGCCAGTTCTTCACCAAGGTCATTGCGCTGCAGTGGGGCTTTGCATTTGCCATTGCGGCGATTGTGACCGTGCTCAGTGTCCTTGTGGCCGTGCCCAGCTTGACACCGGCCAGAGTGGAGCTGACTCCCCAGCAGGTACAGGGTGCCGGTGAGACTGCGCCTTTGCTCTCTGGTGACGCTTAAAAAGCAGCTTGGAGCTGCTTTCGTGGACGATATATAGTTGAAATAGGAATATAACATGTGACAAGGCGAGAGTCTTAACTGAACCGATTTGGCTGGTGAGTCGAGACCGCGCCATGCCGCACCTACTCTCCTGTGATAACTGTAGCTATGAAAATATCGAGAACACGAGCCGTGTGATACGGCGCCATTGCATAGGTGCTCTAGGCTGTCAATCAATTGAACCACTGGAGTGTCTAGTATGGGATATCGATATAGCCAGCATACACGTACATTCTAAAGGGTTTTTTCCCCCCACATGGCCCAAACAGGGAGTCTCTAGGCCTGGTTTAATCCGAATAGTACGCAAGAAGCGTATTTAGAGGTGACGTACTGTATACTGGCCCTGGCTCTAAGAGAAGTTTATCTAGTATGAGCAGAGAGAAATACGCATAGACAGAGGCCGCTAGGAAGCTAGCTTAACAGGCGAAGGGAGGCAGTTACCAGTTGTCGAGCGAAGGGGGCTTCTTGGGGGTCACGGTAATGACGATGCTCATAGTTTCTAGAGATCCGAAGGTTTCAATCGTTCAATGTTTACGAGTTATAACTAGTAGCAGTTGAGCATCATATTAAACGTGCACGCGGGACACAATAACAGATTAATTGGCATCACCTGTAGTTCTAATAATTAGTTAAAAGTATGTATCTCGGCTAGGCCACTTTAGTCCCTTTTTTTTTTTCTTTTCCTACTATGTAATCTTCATATGTAACTCTGATTGTTGATATTATTTCACTATACATCTGCTAGTCTGCTTCTTCTTATTAATTTTATTATTTCGAATGCTGATTGTCAAGCGCTTGAATTACAAACTAAAAACTGTCCGATTTCTTATTATCTGTTCAAACTACATAGTTTTTCTCGGGAGAGATCTCAAAACTCCAAGCGGCCAGGGTGAATCTTTTTTTCCTTTCTTAATTATTTTCATTTCTTATTTTTTTTTGGGCGCGGGTACCTAAGTTACACCTTGCGCCTTCAGCTACTTGACGCTTCGTCAACGTGCCCACTGCCATGGCGCCGGTGCTTGGCTTGGCTGAACAAGCGCCTCGCCTGCCGTGCAACACGTTTCGGCGGCGGCAACGCTGTCGGTTCCAACGTTTCAAAACGTTCCAAAGGTTCCCGGGTGTTCGAAGGTACGTGAAGAAGATGAGCGAAGGGACTAAATAATACATGATGTAGATGAACGAAGGGACTGAGTCGTCATCGATGCAGATGAACGAAGGGACTGGATCACCAGTGATGTAGATGAACGTAACAAAAGAAGACGGAGCGAAGTAGATGAAGCACAGCATTCGAATGCAAAACCAGCAGACACGTATACATCCATACGGCCACCGGGGGATCGATTGGCGCTGATTGGGAATGCCCCTGCCGCTTGAGCATCAATTGGGCCGGTTCTGGGGTCAGCGCTTGTGCCGGTGGGCTGAAGACAATATACACTGTACGCTGGTATGCCCTGGGCTGGCGAGAAGTTCTTTGAAAAGAGCGTTGTATGGTTGTCAACTTATGAGATACTCTAGTACGCTGGCGACTGACTAGAGCAGCGCGCACGCCAACGGGTTCCAGAGCGCTGAGTGCTGGCGCTGTGCGCTGTTTGTGTCTTTGGGTCCATTGTATTCGCTTTCTTCCTTTTTTTGCTTTTCTGGGCGTTTTGGCTCGCCCGCACACGCAGAAAAAGAAATCACAGGCACATCGCATGCGCCCAAGCACCTGCAAAAAGCAACGACGGCACGCGGATGCCAGACCCTTGAACTCTGTGCGCGCCAACTCTGTCAAGCCCGAGATCAATATATATATACACTCGCACAGCACTCGTTGATGTAGATACAGAAGAACATATATACCAGGCACAAGGCACCGGTCTCTTCTTCGCTTTTTTTCCTCTCTCTCCTGCCTCGGCAAAGCTCTTCAAAGCGAAGCATCATGTCTCTTTCAGCAACTCACCACATTGTCGCTTCTCCACAGTTCATGAACCCCAACTACCAGTACGTCCCCACCACCGATGCCCACGGCTACCCCGTCCCGCCGAGACCCGCGGTGCTGCCGGCGCCGGCGCACCCGCACTGGGCCAGCTCGCCGCCGGTGCGGTACGAGCTCGAAGTCGTGCAGCAGCCCAGCCGCGCGCGCATGTGCGGGTTTGGCGAGAAGGACCGGCGCCAGCTCACGCCGCCGCCCAGCATCCGGCTGCACATGTACAACGCGCACACGGGCCAGGAGTACACGGACATCAGCGCCGTCGACAAGAGCTTCTTTGTGCTCATGGTCGAGCTGTGGAGCGAGGACGGCATGGTCAACCGGACAATGGTCGACATGGCCGGCGTGGCCGGCGACGGCGCCAGCGGAGCGGACGGCGCGGGAGCTGATCCCGGCAGGTTCTATGAGCGGCACCCGGGGTACTTGCAAATGGGCCAGCAGCAGCAGTACCAGCAGCAGCAGCATCAGCACCGGTCACACCGCCCACATCAGCATAGCCCGCATCAGCATCATCACAACAGCCCCCAGGGCGGCAGCAGCGCTGCCCCACCGCCTCCAGGGCAAGGCGAGTCCGGCCTCATCCGTAACCTCATCGGCACGCTGGCGGCGCCCGCGTACAAGCTGACGGACCTCAGCAACATGCTGGGCCTGTGGTTTGTGCTGCACGACCTGTCGGTGCGCACGGAGGGCGTGTTCCGGCTCAAGTTCTCGTTCATGGACCTTGCGGACGCCATGCCCGGGAGCGGCGGCGGCGGTGGAAACGGCGGAAACGGCGGCAACGGCCGGCCGGCGCCGGTGCTGGCCCAGGCGTTCAGCGCGCCGTTCCAGAGCTTCAGCGCAAAGAACTTCCCCGGCGTGGTGGCCAGCACGCCGCTGTCCATGTGCTTTGCGGCGCAGGGCGTCAAGATCCCGATTCGCAGCGAAAAGCGGCGGCGGCGGCCAGCTGCTGGCGAGCCCAGCAGCAGCGGCAGCGGCATGAGATGATTTGAAACCAGAAAAAAACAAAAAAGAACTGGACAAAAACAGACGTATATCGGTAAATAGAATTAATATGCAAACACGGTATACACGACACGGAATAAAGCAGACGCCCAAGACACCAAGATCTCGAGACAAAGACACGGGTGTTTCTCACGTTATACGTGTGTGCTGTTTAGTATATGAAATACCAAGCCATGTAGTTGAGATAGCTAGGAATTCGAACGCTGGCTGAGCATGTTTAACGCAGAAGCGTCGAAGTGGTGAAGCGGCCTGCAGCCCGGCATGTGCTAGGAGCTTCGGAAACGGGAATAATATACGAGGCCTTCGACACAACACTGGGGTTTTGGCAGAAAGCCGACATGTTGGCTGGCGTTGCGATCCAAGCCCCCCACTTGAGTCTGTGTTTGCAGAAGGTGTATATTCTTTGGAGCTTGTAAATTTTGTGAATTTCCCAGAGTTTTTTGAATTTTCTATTTTCTATTTTCTATTTTCTGTTTTCTGTTTTCTGTTTCCTCCTGAAACGGAACAGGCGGCGGCATGCGAAGCGACTTCAGCCAAACGATGCGCAACGTAAACGACCAAGATCTGCGCACTGGCCATCCCTCGCCAGGCCCGTACGTGGAATACACGCCCAACGCGCAGTCCTCAGCGCCGTCATCCACAGCCTAGGGTCAATATTATATACTACACCGTAGTTCATCTGATGGCAAATCTTGGGACATTCCAGGTTCTTCAGCATACGCGCCGCCAGCACTGCGAGCCGTGATGTCATACGCACATGTCAAGCGCCTGTCAAGCGGCTCTAACGTCTCAACGGGCCCCACCAGTGTGGCGTCCACATGTGTGGGCGGTGCGACCGTCAATGTAGCCAGCGCCCTGAGTAGAGGCAGGAGAAGCTTAATTCGCGAGGTGGCTACATATGGCTCAGTGTCGAGGGCGCCGGTGCCCTCCCCCGCGCAAACGCTGGAAGCTTAAGGGCGGTCGGCGCAGGCTTGATGTGCATAGGCGAGTCCGGATAAAGTTTTAGGTAGCCAGCAGCGCTGCTAGCTAGTAGCTAACTAGCACTTGAGTACACATGTAACGCGCGCGCGTACTGTAGAATTTGTTTTCAGCTACTTGAAACAATGTAGACGAGTCGCTTTACAGGTCCGTCGGTACCATCAATGGCGCTAGCTACTGCAAAGGTTGAATTGGCCTAGAAACGCTAATTTAAAGCCAAGCTAGCTAGTACCAAGTACTTTCTGGTGTGTGCACAGCTGCGTACTTGGGTCATACTGGAGGTACAGTACACCCGAAGCGCGTCGTACTCTGGACATATAATATTAATTGGAAGCTTTTTAGCCATGCTCGATCAATTCGAAGAAGCTATATAAAAGGAACAAGAGAAAAGAGTTAACTGTAATGGACGAAATGCATGTGCTGTGGAATGGCACCGAGGCCCGCGACCGGGGATCCGACATAGTAAAGGCACAGCCAGAGTATACAGCACGTGAGTACCGCTGGGAAAGAAACGCTATAGAGCTGCTCTGTACCCCGTTACGGCCGGCGAAATTCAAATACGTGGCGGAGTTAAGTCCCAGACCCGGCCGGTATACCCTGCACGAGTATATACCGGTCTCGAAGGGCTTAAAATTTATTTACCATGAGTTAAGTATGTACTAGGCTTGTTATGTAGCCCACATCGGTCGATCTCTTAACGCTCAAGCTTCAAAGTTGATCAAAAAGAACAAGAGATGTAACTACGGAACAACTTGGACTTCGATGTAGACTAGCGAATTTTGCTATACATGCCGTATAGCCATGCCCAAACCATCCAGAGTTCTATAACGTACTATATCAATGTTTCATGTACAGGTATGTCGCCCGCACTACATCGTGCACCCTAGCTGTAACATGGCTCGAACAAGCATCCATCATTGCAATTCATTAATTTGTGAAATTTTGAAGGCTTGTTATTTATCGGCCAACCCCGAGGACATCCATAGCTCGAGATCGCCGTGGAGATAGCACTTGGGCATGTACTGTACGACGTATATAAGATAAGACCAAGCACTTTAGAGACTCTGATCAATTGGACGTCATTCATGATTGGATCAAGATCGACGACGTCGAAATCGATTTGATATATACAGTGGGCATCATTGATGTAGTACACATACACACACACACGGTTCAAATGTTGTCTATGTAGCTTATGCTATTATTATTATTATTATTATTTGTTATATGTCAACTGCGGTTTACGTACTCTATAGACGTTAGCAGCCAGCCAGGATACCCGGGGGACCCGAGTCCATTAGCGGTGGTGCTGATTGTCTAAATGGCCTAGACGTTGTACGGTAATAAATACTCAAGCACTGCACTCGAGATCTTCTGGAGCATATGTAGCTTTATCTCGATCGACCGAAAGAATCTCGGGGAAATATCGAAGCGAAGGGACTCCAGAGCCGCCTGGCCGGAGTAACTGGTTAGTCTTTTTTTTCAGGCCATGCGCGCGTTGTGAATATCAAAATGGCCAAATTTGATAACCGATCGATTCAAATTAACATCAAAAATAATAAAGAGAAAAAAAATAAAAGAAACCAATTAAAGATAGAAAGAAGAGAAAAAAAAAAACAATGAAAAAGAAGGATCGGTTTTGTAGATAACAGTACACGTGATTGAACATGAACTTGTTGAAGATTACATGATTACATGGTAGGACAAATTTACACTAATCCACTGTAATAACTCACCAGTAAATATGATGATCAATGCCAAACATCAAGACTGGCACACAATAACCTTCATATTCCTACCAAATAGCTTCTTCCTTTCTTAGTTCCTGCGATTCTTTTCATTCATGCGCATAATTATATATAAAAAAAAAATAAACTTGGTCAAATATCAAAAACAAATGATTTCACGTCGCACACTCCCCTCCTTTATGCGGTCGCAGCCTCCGTCTTGTCGGACGCGCTGCTTGTGCCGCCAACATTGCCGGCGGGGAACTTGGAATCTGCCGTTCTAAACGCCGCGGGGACACGGCCACGGTTGTTCCAGTTGGTCTTCCACACCTCGTCGCAGCGGCCGCGCGTGTTGCAGCCTGCAAAGTGGATGACGAAATCGCCCTCCTTGTAGGCCCACACCCATTCAGGCTTGTCCTGGTACGAGTTCAGCAGTCGCTGGGGGACGAGACCGACATGCTCCTGGACCTGGTCGTGGAAAAGGAAGAGATGCATCAGCGCGTCCTGCTCGCGACGGATGAAGTTGGCCTTGACATACATGGGGTCGTCCCAAATGTCAAGAAGCAAGTTGGAGAACGCAGACCGACGGATGAAGAAGGAGCCCGCATTGAGTCCAAAAAAGTCCTGCGAAATGATAACGTCAAGGTTGTCAATGTCAACCTCTCCCTTTTTCATGTAGACTCCGTTTTCAAAGTTGGTTTCCGGGTTTCTAAGAGGGCGCCCATAGGTGAGACGCTCAGTCAATGCGCGCTTGGACAGAATGTGCTCAGCAAGGTCAATTTCGGGATTCATGATGATGATATCGGTATCAATCCACCACAGCCATTCAGCGTCAGGGTTTTCGTCGAAACCTTCCTTGATGGCGCTGATCTTGTTCCAAACGGGATGGCGGTCAGGCTCGGCGAACTTGGTCAGGTTGACGAAATAGTCGTTGTAGCCGTGGTAAGCAGCGTACTCGGCACGGTTCTCCAGAGCCATACCGAGAACATCTTGAATCTCAGAGTTGCCCTGGCCGTCAGTCGCAGTTAACAGGACAACCTTCTTTCCCGCAGGCTGGACCTTGCCGTCAACCATTTCAGCCTCAGTGTACTGGATCTTTTCCTTGAACGTTGCGATTTCCTTACCCTCCAGGCTTAGAAATCGGCCCTGAAGTTTGCTGGAAAGGATCTTGCGCTGGCCCTGGGAAAGAGTTCTGTATCGCTTCATCCAGTTGCGGTAGTTTTTTCTGCGGTTAGCAACACGAGTTGACAAGGGCTTCGCAAGCTCCTCCTCGGTGAGCGGCTCAGTGCCCTCGTTGAGCAAGGCAGTAGCAAGCTCGTTCAGGGTCTCGGGTTCCGACTCCTCTTTCTTGGCCTCTTTCTCCTTTGCTTCGTCAGCAGCCTTCTTGGTTTCGGCTTCAGCCTGGGCCTTCTTTTCCTCGGCGGCCTTCTTTTCGTCCGCAACCTTCTTTTCGGCAGCGGCCTTTTCCTTGGCCTCCTTTTCCTCAGCGGCTTCCTTTAGAGCCTTGGCCTCAGCCTCTTCAGCAGCGAGCTTCTTGGCCTCTTCCTCCTTCTGCTTTTGCTCTTCCAGCTCCTTGTTGCGCTTATCTTCTTCTTCCTTCTGAAGACGCGCCTCCTCCTGTTTGCGCTTCTCCTCTTCCTGTTTGCGTTTTTCCTCCTCCTCTTGGTTCTTCTGGTCAGCGCCATGCTTTTCTCTAAAGTCAGGCTTTCCCTTGGGGAATGGGTTGGGGGCCTGGAGAGCCCCGTTTTGCACATGGGACTCTGAGCCGATCTCGTATCTCTCGACATACATTGTGTTGAGCGAGTAGACCAGGAGAAGGGCGGCTAGCCCAAAGAACAGGTAGCAGGCTGCAAGTCTCCGCTTGATCATGATTGGCGTCGGCAGAAGCTAATTTGGAGCAGACTGTGTAATGTAGTTGGCAATCTCACAAAAGCTGATGAAGATTTTATGCTCCAGAGAACTTTTTAATAAATGATTTTGAAACGGCTATTGCTAAACGAGTGGATCAGGTAAGACGATGGGTGTGCTGAGCCTGTGTGCGAGCTTGAGATGGAGTCCTGACACTGGCTGTGGACAGAAAGTGACTTGGAGGAGGAAAAGAGAGAAGAAAGCAAGGCGGCCAAGGCAAAGAATTTCACTTGTTAGGTTTTGTTTGTCTTGCAAGGCTTTTTTTCTTCTCCTTGGCCTGCGGACTCCATACGCCGCGTGCAAATCCACCACGTAGCAAAAACGTGAACGCGCCCTAGCCCTGGATTCCTAAAGACACGCCTGCGTGTGCCGATAACCACACGCCGTAGACCGAACAGCGTTTGACGCTGGGCACATAGCTAGCTTAGCTTGGGCTACTGGATGCTATCTTTAGAGCGCATCGTACGTTGTTTTACTCTGCGCACGCCCCTTCACGAGCGCTGCTGTGCTCCGGTGCTAGTGAGCATTGATCAATACTACCACTGAACAATGGACAATGAATAAAGGGTTTTGAGTATGTAGGAGGTGATGGTGGTAGGTGTCATTATTGATAGGGTACTCAGTGCTCCCTTCAGACGGGTAAGCCCTAGCTATGTACACACCATACATCATGATACACATAGTGCGTAATTCCAGTTCACACGCGTTCAACTGGCGACGTCGCTGCCAATCTGCGATCCTCAGCTGCGCTTCTCCTGTGGTCGCCCACATGTGTGTGCATTCCACAGCCATCAACTGTGAACATTTGAAAACATTAATCGATTGATATTAGTGAGCTCAAATGCTCATAATAGAAATCTGAGACCGTCTGAAGAACCGCATGTAGTGGCTCACAATAGTATGTAGCATGACACAGCTCCATATTCCGAGAAACGCGATATTCTCAAGTACATAGACACACATCATGGCCTACTACATAGCTAGCACTTGAGTATCAATCAGTAGCAGAGTTCAACTCCCTCGATCAAGGCTGAGACACCCCCATTGACCATCATGCGGATCGATATCATGCAGCCACATCACCTTCAGTCCAGATGTCAGTCAATCAATCAATCGTCATTGATCGATTTTAAAGACACACGCAACTGCAGTGTTTCACAGTGAAATCTTCATTATATAACTACACGTGATCTACACTACACGTGACCTGGAGCCCAAATTTTTCACTTCATCAGGGAGCTCCAGTCGCATAGGGCATGACAGCACAAATGGCCAAAGATCTGGAAGACGCAAGCACGCCCAGTCCTCAAAAGAGCTCTCAGGGTGATGACAGTCCCTCGGGCAACAAACGCAAGGCAGAAGACCAGAATGGCGACGAGACCAAGAAAGTGAAAACAGAGCAGGACGCAGCAGAAGGTGGCGTCGTCAACGGGAGCGCCAAGGACGCGAACGGGAAGGAAGAGGAGGAGGAGGACAACAAGAGTAACAATACCAACAATACCAACAATACCAACAACAACAACAACAACGAAGGAGGTAACGACGACGACGACGATGACAAGGATAAGACGGAGTCGCGTGGCAAGTCGGAGGAGGTTGACGAAAACAAGGGTCTAATCACCAAGTTTGTCTTTGACGGCGTCGAGTACCCTTACAAGGAGCGCGCTGCCGTGGTGGAAGAGCGCACCGGCGAGATTGAATTCCGCGTCGTCAACAACGACGACTCCAAGGAGCATCTCATCATCCTCATGGGCCTCAAAAACATCTTTCAGAAACAGCTGCCCAAAATGCCGCGCGAATACATCACCCGGCTCGTCTTTGACAAGAGTCACATCTCGATCGCCGTCATCCGCAAGCCGCTCACGGTCGTGGGCGGCATCACGTTCAGACCGTTCGAGAGCAGAGAGTTTGCCGAAATCGTGTTCTGCGCCATCTCGTCCACGGAGCAGGTGCGCGGCTACGGAGCGCACCTCATGAACCATCTCAAGGACTACGTCAAAAGCACAAGCAACGTCAAGCATTTCCTCACCTACGCAGACAACTACGCCATTGGCTACTTCAAGAAACAGGGCTTCACAAAGGAAATCTCGCTCGACCGCTCGGTGTGGATGGGCTACATCAAGGACTACGAGGGAGGAACCATCATGCAATGCACCATGATCCCCAAAATACGGTACCTGGACTCGAACAAAATCCTGCTGATCCAGAAAGCCGCCATTGCGCGCAAGATCCGCGAAATCTCGCGGTCGCACATTGTAAGGCCCGGCCTCACCGTCTTCAGAAACATGGACCCGGACAACCCCAAGGGAATCGACCCCATGAAAATCCCCGGTCTCAAGGAGGCCAGCTGGACGCCCGAGATGGACGAGATTGCACGCCGGCCAAAGCGGTCGCCGCACTTTGCCGTCATGCAGCAGCTGCTGTGCGACATGCAGAGCCACCCGTCCTCCTGGCCGTTTGCCCAGCCCGTCAACCGCGACGACGTCACGGACTACTACGACGTCATCAAGGAGCCCATGGACCTGTCCACCATGGAGCAGCGCCTCGAGGCTGACGCCTACTCCTCCGTCGAGCAGTTCTTGTACGACGCGCGTCTCATCTTCAACAACTGCCGCAGCTACAACAATGAAACGACAACTTACTTCAAGAACGCCACAAAACTCGAAAAGTTCTTGTATCAGAAAATAAAAGAGCTGCCCGAATATGCTCATCTCCTAGAATAAGCCTACTTTTTTTTTGAGTGTAATTATTTTTCAATCAAAATCAATATTTATTAACACCATTGTCAATGTGCTTTTAACTATTATTATACAGTGTGATTAAATGCTAGATCCGTGTGAACCAAAATGTGTCCAAGTTAGTCTGTGTCTTTTTAACTGTAAAAATCCCTACTCGAACTGTGTTCTTCCTAGTCCCATTGCCAAGTCAACTTGCCCCAAGTACTCAAACTCATTCATTTCTTGCAAGTCGTCCAGTACCATTCTCCTACCTCCTCTTTCTCCACCATCATCTTCACTTCTCCCCCGCCCTCGCCCTTCCGTGCCGCCCATGAGGGCCTTAAGTCCTTCCAATTCCTCCTCTTCTTCCTCAACTTCAAACCCGCCTCG
The DNA here is from genome assembly GCA_030564905.1 of Geotrichum fermentans. Classification (NCBI taxonomy): domain Eukaryota; kingdom Fungi; phylum Ascomycota; class Dipodascomycetes; order Dipodascales; family Dipodascaceae; genus Geotrichum; species Geotrichum fermentans. The sequence continues at coordinate 46,503 of JAJMAG010000061.1, read as the reverse complement.
TCCCAGCTCTCTTCCGTCAATTTCGCCGAATGGAATCAGCGGAGTACGGCCACTAAGCATGTCCCACCTTAGTCCCATCTCGACTGCACGCTGGTACAGCTTATGCTCGTCCTCAAAGGCCAGAAATAGTTCATTGTGACTAAACCAAACATGGTCAAATATCGTAAATAGCCGTTTGTAGACCCTCGCCAAAGCGTGTGCCGAAAGCCTTTCCGAAATTTCAGCAAGACTACAAGGTGTTAGTAAATTCCAAAAAAATGTAGACTGTCACTCACTTATCTCCTGTTCCTAGCGCTCCACAAACCTCCTCGGCCCATGCCAACGAGTGCCAACAATACTCCATTGCCGTACAACCTCTTTGTGAATTATGAGCCATGCTTTCTCCCTTTACTGGCTTCCCATTTCCTTTGTGATCGATCCGATTCGCATTGCTAATAATCTTGTCTACCCATCCTTGGTGTGAAACGCACGCAACTGGCCGTCCACATACTTTCATTTCTCCGATGCATTTACGCTCGCACCCATCTTTGTACAGGCCAACGGCCAGCATGTTGAGCTCTGTTGTGAGTCGTTTAATATGAATATAACGCCATAGTAAAGGTGGGATGCCTGGTGGAGTTGCTAGTAACAGAATTATAGGCGCGCCATGCGCAATCAGTGTTGTTAGGTGGTGGAGAAGAGATTGCACGGATTTAAGTGAGCTAGGTGAGAATGGCGTAGGGGCCACAACGGGCATATTCTGGGCATTGCAGTCATAGGAAGTCTGTTGAGAATGTGGTGTAGGCCAGTCAGACGTTCGCATAAAAGGTTCTCCGTCGAGGTAGCGTTTATTTGAAGGACCTTGCGAAAGCCAGTCTGGAAGTGGAGTAGAAGGAACTGATGTTTGCTGAAGTGAGGGAAGTTGAGTGCCTTGAGGCAGTTGGTCTTGGGCTTGTTTGGGCGGTTGAGTCCTCTCTCCAGATGGCTTTTTGCTGCCTCTACCTCTATCGCGACGTCTTGAAGGCGACGACGGTTTCGCCTTTTCCCGAACATTATTGGAGTTCAAGTTGACGCTGGCAGAAGACGAATGTGTTTCTGTGCTTTCTGGAAATGTAACAATCGACTCCGTCGTGGGCTCAATTCGAAGCGCCTCGGCTTTTTCATTCTCACGCCCGACTAGTTCCGGCCCGTTTGTATGGTTTCCATCAAGAGCTCGTCGCATCAAGTCGCCTGTATTACTGCGCCGCCTTTGTCCCTGTTTCACTGGTATAGCCTTGACTTTTTCCTTCGCGGCAGTTGATTTATTCGGGCTGGAGTCTCGTGTCGAGTCTTTGCCGGCATGTCCGTTTTCTGACATATCACTGTCCTTGAGTTCGCCATTCAAAATGATTCCACTCACTACGCTGTTTCCTGGCGCAGCTGTGTGGGGATCTTGAAGTTCTCCAATGTCGTGATTATAGGTACCATCTCGTCGCTCCGCCGGATACTTATTTCTCCGCCGTCGTTGGTGGTCGGTACCGTTTAATGCATCAGGGATGTTTGTGTCTGGCAGTTGAGCAGATGCCATGATGCTAACAATTGACACGGTTGCAGTTGTGTGTAGCAAGAAAGAAGATTCCGTTTAATTGTTGTTTTAACTGTAAATATTTGGTTGTGGGGACCTATGATTTATCACGTTCTGCAAACACAAACGTCGAAACAAAACCAACCCCGTCTTCTTTGTCAATGAAAGCTCCTATACTGGTCTAACTTTGAAGTACTTGAATATGAATATATAATATAATACGGAACCAACACCTCGTTACGCAGCAACGTCCTCATCTACAGTCTGAGTCTCCAGCTTCTCAACCACCGTCTTCATCTGTTCATCTCCATAGATTTTGAACCCGTTATCCTTTGTAACGCTCGCCAGCTGTGTGTTCTTTGAATCCAACTTCTCTTCCATAACCTGCTTTAAAATCTTTAGCACCAGAAGTTCAGCCTCTTCCAGCGTTAAGCTCGAATGGTACTCATTTTGAAGTTCAGCCTGTGCACCTTCACTTCCGCTTCCAATCGCCTTGGCGTCATATCTGTAAAAGGTGCCCGAGGGCTCTGCGTGATACAGTTGGGGTCCGTTTTCGTCAAAGCCGGCAATGAGAAGTGCGACACCGAAGGGACGCGACATGATTCGCTTTTCGCCGTCAGCTCCTTCGCCAAATCGCAGAGCGAGATCACAGACGGACTGTGTGACAGATTCAACCTTGATGGGCTCGTTGTAGAAAAGACCGTGATTCTGGAAAAGTTAGTGGCGCAAAAAGGACATGATCTAGGGCGGTACTCACCACAGACTCCACTCTGGCGTGATCTATCATAGTTCTAGCGTCAGCAGTGAGACCAGACATGGCACAGCCAACATGTGTGTCAATTTCGACAATCTTTTCGATCGAAGAAGGTTCTAAAAGGTTTGATGTAACTCTCTTTTCGACGCCAAGGACAACTCCCTCGGAGGTGGCAACGCCAATGGCTGTAGATCCAAGCTATAAAAAGGTGTTAGATGACTTCTAAAGGAAAGGTCATACGCTGAGGCGCGCGGAGAGTTACCTTGATGGCTTCCAGAGAGTACTCGACCTGGAAAAGACGTCCTTCAGGAGAAAACGTGGAGACGCCACGGTCATATTCACTTCGAGTAAGAAACATTATTAGCGAGACGAATTGATATGAATTGACGGTGTAGCGAAATGCACAATGAGGGGTGTTAGTTTGATGTGCGGTGGTTGAGATGGAGTAGATGGCTGAGATGTTGGGCTCTTGGTGGCAATTGGATTTTTTCATGGGAGGAGTACCCTTACCCCGCCTTCAGATCAACGGTATTTCCTCACTACTATAAGACACGCGAAGAAATCCTCAGAGCCTCAGGGCCTTACACAGATGCTGGTTCAACGGAACTCCCGGGCAAAATAGCTTATTGCAATTGGTGAACCATTCACAGACTACCAATGCTAAGCTTTTGTTTCAAGCCTTTTATGATGCAAATCGCTTGACCGAATATCCCTTTACGAATATCTTTCTTTTCACCACGCAGATTCCACTATTTGTATTACCAGTTGCTATAAACAGTCTGAACATCTGTAAATGCTCCATTCTTGAATTTCTTGTGTTTCTCAGGATGCTGTAATGGCATCTCAACGCTAAGGAAGTTAAAATCACCTGAATTTGATTATCTTCTTGCTCAATGCCTTTGGTTTGTCCACTGTGTGCTCCTTGGCGGTTACACGCAGGAACTGCACTCGGGAACAAACTCACAAGCAGGCAGCACCAAGTCTTCGCACACACAAAGCACAAACATTCACGTAGCCCCATGCTTTCCCACTCTCGATCTCAACTGAACGTACCACCTTTGAAAAACTTTACACCTTCAACACATTCGTACCTGTTTTCACGTATGACTCAACTCTTGGTGTGAAGCCTACTCTGTGCTCGCGATACCCGAGTAGCACTTTTCTCCTCCGGGTAAGCTCAGCATGGTGCCCTGCCTTCACCGACTGCTATTTAACTGGCGTTTTTTTGCTTCTGATTCTCTTCTCCTCTTCTTTCCTCTCTTCCTTCACCACCTCCCCTTCCCATACTCTCCCATTCTTTATCATCATCATGGTCGCTGAAGTTATCGACGGCAACGCCATTGCTAAGTATGTCGCTCTTTTTCTGCCGACTTGTGCATACCCCATATTTTTGATAAGAAACATGCGCTAACAGCCAATAGGGACATTCGCTCGCGTCTTAATGCTGAAATCAAGAGCATCCAGTCCGAGAAGCCCGCGTTCAAGCCTTCTCTCGTTATCATTCAGGTCGGCGACAGACCCGACTCCTCAACATATGTTCGCATGAAACTCAAGGCTGCCGAGGAAGCCAACATTGCGTGTGAAATCAAACACTACCCCGAGTCCACAACCGAATCTGAAGTGAGTAAATTAGCATATACTCGGGTCGTCCAGCCGTGCGGTATCTAACCTCTTCAGCTTCTTCACGCCTTGGAAAGTCTGAACGAAAACCCTGCTGTGCACGGAATTCTAGTTCAACTCCCTCTCCCTAAGCACATTAATGAAGTCCTCATCACAGACGCTGTAGCGTCCGACAAGGATGTCGATGGCTTTGGCACGTCAAATATTGGAGAGCTTTCGAAACGTGGTGGCTCTCCTCTTTTCGTACCCTGTACCCCTAAGGGTGTTCTTGTCTTGCTTAAGGAAGCTCAAGTCGAGCTTGCTGGTAAGAATGCCGTGGTTATTGGCCGTTCCGATATTGTGGGTTCTCCTGTTGCTTCTTTGCTCAGGAACGCCAATGCAACTGTCACTGTTCTCCACTCGCAGACCAAGAATATTCCTGAATTTGTTAAACAGGCAGACGTTGTTGTGGTTGCTATTGGCAAGCCAGGCTTCGTTCAGGGTGACTGGCTTAAGGAGGGAGCTATCGTTATCGATGTCGGCACCAACTATATTGACGACAGCACGAAAAAGAGTGGCAAGCGACTTGTCGGAGATGTGGACTATGCTTCTGCCTCTCAAGTCGCTTCTAAGATCACTCCTGTTCCTGGTGGAGTTGGTCCTATGACTGTTGCTATGTTACTAGACAACGTTGTCATTTCTGCCAAGAGACACTATGAGGCCGCTTCCAAGCGCAAGGTTGTCCCTCTTCCTCTTGATCTCAAGGTCCCCGTTCCCAGTGATTTTGCTATTTCACGCTCGCAGCAGCCTAAGAACATCACTCAAGTCGCTGAAGAGATTGGTGTTCTGCCCTCTGAGCTTGAGGCATATGGTGCTCACAAGGCCAAGGTACAGCTTAACATTCTAGATCGCCTCAAGACCAGAAAGGACGGCAAGTACGTTCTCATTACAGGTATTACTCCTACTCCCCTTGGCGAAGGCAAGTCTACTACTACCGTTGGTCTTGTCCAGGCTCTTGGAGCTCACTTGAACAAGCTGGCGTTTGCCAACGTTCGTCAGCCATCTATGGGCCCGACTTTTGGTATCAAGGGTGGTGCTGCTGGTGGTGGCTACTCTCAAGTTATTCCCATGGACGAGTTTAACATGCACTTGACAGGCGACATCCATGCTATTGCTGCCGCCAATAACCTGCTCGCTGCTGCCATTGATACCCGCATTTTCCATGAGAATACTCAAAAGGACGGTCCCCTCTTCAAGAGACTTGTACCCTCCAAGAAGGGTGTCCGCAAGTTTTCCCCAGGCATGTTCAAGCGTCTGGAGAAGCTTGGTATCAACAAGACCAACCCCGATGACCTCACTGAGGAAGAAATCTCCAAGTTTGCTCGTCTTGATATCGACCCCGATACCATCACCTGGAAGCGCGTTGTTGACTGTAATGACAGATTCCTCCGAGGAATTACCATTGGCCAAGGATCTAATGAAAAGGGCATGACCCGCGAGACCGGCTTTGACATTACTGTTGCCTCTGAATGTATGGCCATTCTTGCCCTTTCCAACTCTCTGCAGGACATGCGCGAGAGACTCGGTAACATGGTTGTTGCCTCTTCTAAATCTGGAGAACCCATTACATGTGACGACATCGGAGCTGGTGGTGCTCTTACTGCTCTCATGAAAGATGCCATTAAGCCCAATCTCATGCAGACTTTGGAGGGTACCCCAGTCTTTGTGCATGCTGGTCCTTTTGCTAACATTTCTATTGGCGCAAACTCTGTTCTTGCTGATAAGATGGCTCTCAAGCTTGCTGGTACTGAGGAAGGTGAGAGCGAAGAGAATGCTGGTTACGTTGTTACTGAGGCTGGTTTCGATTTCACAATGGGTGGTGAGCGTTTCTTCAACATCAAGTGCAGATCCTCAGGTCTTGTACCCGACGTTGTTGTAATTGTTGCTACTGTCCGCGCTCTCAAGGTTCACGGCGGTGGTCCTGACGTTAAGCCTGGCGTGCCCCTTCCCGAGGCATATACAAAGGAAGACACTGAGCTTCTCCGCAAGGGCTGTGGTAACTTGGGCAAGCACATCCAGAATGCCAAGAGGTACGGTCTTCCTGTGGTTGTTGCCATTAACAAGTTTGAATCCGATACTGCTGCTGAGCACGACGTCATCCGTGAGGAGGCCATTAAATATGGCGCCGAGGATGCTATTGTTGCCAACCATTGGGCTGAGGGTGGAAAGGGTGCCGTTGACCTTGCAGAGGGTGTTATCAAGGCCTCTATGTCTAAGGAGCGTGACTTTAAGCTGCTTTACGAAACTAAGGGTAACTCTGTTGAAGACAAGCTTAACATTATTGCCCGCGAAATGTATGGCGCCGATGGCATCGAGCTTTCTGAGCTGGCCAAGACTAAGGTTGAGACTTACACAAGACAAGGATTTGGCGATCTTCCTATCTGCGTTGCCAAGACTCAGTATTCTCTTTCTCATGACCCTAATCTCAAGGGCGTCCCCACTGGTTTCACTGTCCCCATTCGCGACATTCGTGCTTCAGTCGGTGCTGGCTACCTCTATGCCCTTGCCGCTGAGATCATGACTATTCCTGGTCTGCCCACACACTGTGGCTTCATGGATGTTGAAGTTAACGAGGACGGCGAGATTGACGGTCTCTTTTAAGTTCAATGGATGCGATAAGCGACTTTCAACAACACGCATTTTGCACAGAACTAATGACTATGTATTTAGAGTATTTTCACGAGAATTATCATGTTTTTTATTATATATTAATGACCTTCAACTGTATCAATCAACCATCACTACTGAAATTTATAGTAATGTCAGGTGCAGGATTTGGCGTAGATTATGTATGGACATATCGTTACAGAGACGTGCGCGCGTTGCCATAGTAGGATTCCTCCCAAAGAAAAAAAAAAAATTTTTAGTTGAAATTTTTATTTGGGTCCTAGACTTGATCTCTTCAACACCCTTAGAGGTAAACAGCATAAAAGATATCTAAATTATGTCTATCATCTCTTCGACATCTTGGGTCCCAAGGGGATATGCATCCGAATTCCCAGTTCAATATGACTTTGACGACGCTGAAATGGAACGCATTGCTGGGTTAGCACGCTTGCAACTCGACGAAGCCAAGGCTCAAGACGAGTCTTCAGGTGACGAGCAAGAAGAGGAAGAGCCCTCTGCCGTTGCTGCACTTAAGGCAGACAAGAAAGATGAAGATGGAGACCTTGCGGCCGATGAGGACTTGAAAGAGTACGACCTTGAACACTACGACGATGAGGAAGAAGATGAGGGTGAAACCATGGGAATGTTCAGCAATATCAAGACACTTACATACCATGAGAACGACGAAAGGGACCCCTATATCTCTTTGCCCACACAGGAAGAAGAGGATGAAGAGCGCCAGGAGTGGCAGGTGTATCCCACTGACAATCTCATTTTGGCCACACGCACTGAGGAGGAACTGTCGACCCTTGAGGTGTACGTCTACGATGAGGATGCTGAAGCTGGTGAGGAGGATGATGAAGATGAAGATAATGGTGCCAGAACCAACCTGTATGTGCACCACGACATCATGCTACCAAGTTTTCCATTGTGCGTTGAGCGTGTCGATTACCGAGTAGGCAAGGGCAAAATCGAGGGCCAGCCAGAAGCCCCTGGAAATTACGCTGCAGTTTCGACGTTTGAGCCTGAAATTGAGGTGTGGAACCTTGATGTTGTAGACAGCGCTTACCCCGACATGATTCTCGGCCAGAAGCCAGACAGCGATGCTGTGTTGGACGAGAGTGAGCAGAAGATGAAGAAAAAGAAGAAGAAGAAGGCTATTGCCAAGAAGGTGAACGACCAATACCATGTCGACGCTGTGCTGTCGCTATCTCACAACAGAATCCATCGCAACCTGCTGGCTTCGGGTTCTGCGGACTCGACAGTTAAATTGTGGGATCTAAATACCGGAGCTTGTGCTCGCAGCTTCAATTTTCACACTGGCAAGGTTTCGGCTGTTGCATGGAATCCTGTGGAGGGCACCGTCCTTTTGTCGGGTGGCTATGATCGCAATGTCTTTGTGTCAGATCTGCGAGTTACTGCCGACTCTAAGGAAGGCCGTCGTCAATGGACGGTAGAGGGTGATGTTGAGGGTCTTAAGTGGGCTCCTAACGGCCAGGAGTTTTACGTTTCTACCGAAAACGGAATCATTCACAAATTCGACGCCCGTATTCCAGGCAAGAGCATCTGGAAGCTACAAGCTCACGACAGCGAAGTCAGTTGTTTCGATCTTTCCTCTATTGTTGAAGGCTTCATGGTTACTGGTTCCTCTGACAAGACCATCAAGCTCTGGAACCTGAATGGTAGCAAGGGCCCCAGCATGATTCTTTCTCGTGATCTGGATGTGGGTAAAGTGTTCAGCGTCGGATTTGCGCCCGATACGGAAATCTTTGGACATGTTGTAGTTGCTGGCTCGGGCGGCAAAGTCAAGGTGTGGGACACTATGACGAACCGTACTGTGCGCGAGGCTGTTTCGCGGAACAACGACCTGAAGAAACTGCTTGCTAACAAAAAGGCAAAGGACACTGATAAAATTGTTGCGGTCAATGAGCCGGAAAGCGAATCGAGCGATGAGGGTGAGGAAGAAGATGAGATGGAAGTAGGTGACGACGAAGATGAAGAGGAAGTTTAAACCTTGATGTTTCAAATGTTAGATAGAGCTTTGTGAAGCGTAATAAAAGTCATATTGTTATTTAAATCGGGATAAGTTGAATTAGTCAAAGGATGTAAGCAAGAGCCGAGATGTGCAGGATCTAAAACTGTACTCTAAGCGCATCATGAGCTGTGGATACATGTTCTGCAGAATGCACGCTAGCTGTATGAAACGGCCACTTCTTGATCTATTGGGGTCCCAATACGTCTCAAGTGTTATCAGCGAGATCTGCAGAAATCTAAAAGAACAATTCAAAATATGGAGAATGTCTTTCATCTGCTTTTCGACGGTCAACTCTAAAAGAATTTCGACGGTTGGCTAAAACGTCTCATGCAATATGGAAGTTATGTGCAAGACATACATGTGTCTAAGAATTAAGAGCCCTTAAATGGACATTGAATTCTGTTTAAAGCTGTTTACAGGTATGGTTATTGAGACAGACGAGTCCTGTTGTCTCAAAGTCTCACATAGCCTTCCAACTCAGGTCTCTACCAGTACGTATCGTGGGACCGATATCAGGCTCCAGTTCCATTGAAGAGATCAACAACTTGAAGTATAGATGCCATTGCATAATCTTTCACGTGTGGCAATTCCTCGTAAGCTTTACAATTTTTAAGGCCAGCACGTTGACCCTTTAATCTTTTTAACTTCAACACATGAATGGTCCTAGTCCAAGACATTTCAGAGTATTCATGCGAATAACTTGAAGTTGATGCATGAGTTAGTTTGTTGCGACGTGGCCCACAAATGCAACTCATGTCGTTGGAACATACCGCTCAGGTGCTGCCACTTCAGATACTTTGGTTCATATAGAATGTTTTTGAAAAGGTATTAGTAGACATTTCGTGATCCTCTGATTTCAGCATGGAGGTAAGCATTCTTGAAGTCCTCAAATCCCATCGATCATATAAGTATCAACTGATTCGTTTTTTTGTGCGTGCTCATAACTCTTGACCTAGAATAAGTTAGGATTAAACTAATGCATACATGTACACGTACACTTGCCTTTAATCATTACTATCATCATATTATTATTGTTATGCCTTCCAATTAGACTACCAAACAAACTGCCCTTTCAAGCCTTGGATTTAGGTATGCTCATACATGGCTTGAAAAGCACTTGAAGCTGATTTTGGCGATAAGCAGATTAATGAGAAGATGTATACAATCGAACGTTTCAAATGCATGGTGGCTAGTATACGTGGCTACAGCAGATGCAGGATCCAAGCACCTATCCCGTGTCTGGAACTTAATTCCATCTCCTTGTCCATGTAAAACTCGAACGCTCCGTGCAGTTGAAGGTGTGGCTTCATGGTTGGATATTTTCACAAGAGATCTTGCCATAGCACACTTGGCATAGAGGTCGGACCATACTCATTCACGTACGGTACCACGAAGGTGCAAATGATGTTTATATTAGTTACTTTGTTTTTATTATTATTCTTGTTATATATCAGTGCTTTCCATCATTAAATTCTAGGGTATTACATACTTGGTCAAAACCGCAACGTTTTTGATTGCCGACAGATTTTAATGCGCCAAGGACACGCGTTGTCCAGCTGAAGCCAGTCCCACCCTGCGCCCCCTAATAGCGGCCACAGTTGAGATCTTGCGACTGTCAGCCACTTTCTATCCACTAGACATCACAGTGCTTGGCGCGTATGAACATTCCGATGGTGAATTATCACAGAAACACAGAAGACGAAGATTTCGGTCTATGGGTCGACAGGGTTCGTTATTGTGAGAGAAACAGCGCGAAAAGCGGGTATGGTACGCGTACCACTTTGATTAGGAGGTGGATTCACAGGCTATGGAACAAGCACCCTTATAACACGCTGCACACATGGAAGCCCTTCTATCACATACACACATGCATGCATCTTTCTTAAACTGATATAGAGCATCGCTCTTAAACTTGAAGCCCACATGTATATACACAGCTAATCGATTCTAGAGGCCTAGCAGTTACGTTCCAAAGGTTAAGCACTAGTTAAATGAAGGGAACACAAAATATTTACATAATAGTCCCTTGCACTTCCCGTTTTGGATTTTTTTATCGAGCTCTCTTGAGAAATGCTCCTCCACAGTTTACGGAGCATAAAAGTATATAACTATAGATGACAGCTCGAATTGCCTTTGTTTTATTTCCTCTTGATTAGGCTTGTTTTTTGTTACTACATACTACCGACCAAAGTCCTCCAGGTAATACACTCCTTCAACCTCTTTTTTTTTTTTTTTCCTAGGACTGTGCTCATTAATTTCAAGAGAGCTTCTCTACCCCCTTTATACTTTTTTTCCAATATGATTCTCAATTTTAAAATCGGAGCCACTGTCTGCTTGGCTTTGTTCCCCGTGGTGGTCTCCTCTAGCCCCACGCCGCCTATTAATCCGGGGCAAAAGCGCCAGTATGACCACTCTCATAACGCCCACACGGACGTCGTCGAAGATAACGTGGTGGTTGTTTATGAAACTGTGGCGGTTACTGGTCCTATTTCGTTGTCAAATGCTCCTACCGCCACAGCTTTTGCTATTTCGGCTCCTTCATCTGAAGCTTCTGATTCTGATTCCGATTCTGATTCTTCTGAGTCTTCTGAGCCTCCCACTTCTTCCTCTTCTGTGTCAGGAATTTCCGCTCCTTCTTCTGCCACTTCCTCCGCTACCTCTTCTGCTTCTGAGGCATCCTCTCCTACCGGGTCTAGTGGCTTCCGAGGTATCGCCTACTCGCCTTATAAGGTAGGAGGATGCAAGACGGCCGACGAAGTCAAGTCTGATATCGCCGCGCTTGCTAATTACGACCTTGTTCGCATCTACGGCGTAGACTGCGACCAGGTTTCCAATGTTCTTGCCGCTCTCTCACCTGGGCAGAAAGTTTTCCTGGGTGTCTATGATATGAGCGCTATTGAGTCAGCGCTCTCTACCATCAACTCTGCTGTCTCCTCTTACGGCTGGGGCGTTGTAGACACTATTTCCATTGGCAATGAACTTGTCAACAATGGAGCTGCTACTGTCGACCAAATGGCATTATATGTTTCTACTGCGCGATCCATTCTTTCCGGTTACGGTTATCAGGGCTCAATTGTCACCGTCGACACCTACATTGCCGTCATTAACAACCCAGGTCTTTGTGCACTTTCCGACTACGTTGCTGTCAACGCCCACCCTTACTTCGATTCCAACTGTGACGCTTCCAATGCAGGTTCGTGGGTTTCCACTCAGATTTCTAACGTCTCAAAAGCTTGTGCGTCTGTGGGTGTTAACAAGGAGGTTATTGTGACTGAGTCTGGTTGGCCCACTCAAGGAAATAGCAATGGAGCAGCAGTCCCCTCAAAATCTAACCAACAGTCGGCCGTATCCGCTCTTCAGGCTAGTGTTGGAACTTCCTGCATTGCCTTTTCTGCTTTCAATGAGTATTGGAAAGACCCAGGATCCTACGGTGTTGAACAGTACTGGGGACTATATTAAAGAGCTCTTTTTTTCTTTCTTTTTCTTTTTCTTTTTTTTTTTTTTTTTTTTAAAATACCAAGTTCGTTTTTACGGAGATTTTTAAAGCAAATTCTTGAATACAAAGTATTGAGTAATAGTAATAATAATAGTAATGGTACACTTCTTTCCTTCGTGTCTTTTAAAGGCTCAGAGCCAGTCTCTCAATATCAGCGGGTAGTCGAATCCATTATCATTTATTATTGTAAAATTGTCATAATATCCAATGAGAGGTTTTGACGCCTAGCTAAGATCTTCAAGAGATTTGAGTTGGTTAGGGGTGTCGATAGTTTAATTAATTGCGTTAAATGACTTTTCGCCTCGAAGTGCATTGTAGGTTTTCAAAGGACCCTTTCCTTTGAAACCAGTAGCGCTTCTTTGGTGACGTAGTAGTTTAAATTGGGGCATTAAAGTTTGAATTCCATACGCCTATGCCTTGCTAGCTAGCTCCGCATGCGGGACAAGCATATCTTCGCACGCAACGCTAGGAGTCTCTCATCCCCCTCAAGGCTCGTGCTCAAGAACATGTAGCTAGCTAGGTATGTGGGGTTCAAACCGTTAATTTGCACGTGAACACAAAGCCTCGATGTGCAGCGGGATGCACCAAGACGGTACTGTCGTTGTTAGGCATTTGTAGTCGCCCTACTGCCCGCGCGCACATGTTCCAAGCTTGTTGTGGGGACAAGTAAGCGTGCGTTTGGGACTTCGGGCAAGCTGCACATTCAAATTCATTTCATTTGTGAAGTATACCGCTATTACACTCACAATTTTACTACAAATATGTAGGCATCATTTCGAACAACGGTTAGAACATTTCGGGCTAATTGAGAAAAAAAAAATTTAAATAATTAAGTTGAACTTCTGACGTCCTTTCTGCTAAGCTGTACGTTATTGTGGGGGTGGGTCCGGGGTCGGTGATCGTACTTGGAATCTCGAGAACTGAATACATGTGTAATTTGCCTTCATACAGCGATTGATTAGGCACGGGTTGTCACCTTGCACTCGCGACTAGCAATCATGTAGAAATAGACATGTAGGTAGGAGAGGGAGGAGTTGAACGACGGGTGTCATCCCTTTTAGGCGCACGGCCAGAATGACCACCTCCCTAGACGACGGTACTCTCGCCCATCGATCCGATATCTCTATATAATTCGACTGGCTAGCTGAGCCTGTGTTAATCTAATCAGTGGAAAATAGCCCAGCTGTGTACCATGCTAGGTACAGCTGTACCTTCGTGTGTCCCTCATTGGCCGGGCTCAGCAATGGGGTTTGTGTTCTCCGCGTCACACATGGAGCTGGAATTTTTCTCCTATATTTGATAGCGGCCAAAACACCTCTATCGGGTTTAAACATGACAGACCTACCAACATGTGCGTTTCATTGGATGGCCCAACGGAACAAATCATGTCACCTTCGTACCTAGAGACTGGAGTCCTTTTTGTCGAGACTCAAGAATATCACAGTTCCCACTTTCTATATTTTCTCTTTTTTTGGCAATTGACTACAAAACTAGCTAGTATTTCTTTTCTTTTCGATACAATGGGTGAAAGTTTTCATCATTAACATGGGGGATATATATTTGCATGACTTCTGGATTTAAAGAAGTTTACTCGGAAGCAAGCTTCTCAGCCTTGGAGACAACCTCCTCAATGCCACCAACCATGTAGAAGGCAGCTTCGGGAAGGGAATCGTACTTGCCCTCAAGGATCTCCTTGAAAGAGCGAACAGTGTCCTTCAAGGGAACAAGACGTCCCTCAATACCAGTGAAGACCTCAGCGACAGTGAAAGGCTGGGAGAGGAATCTCTGGATCTTACGGGCACGCTCGACAGTAAGCTTGTCAGCCTCGGACAGCTCATCCATACCAAGAATGGCAATGATATCCTGAAGAGACTTGTAAGATTGAAGGGTCTGCTGGACCTGGGTAGCAACATCGTAGTGCTCCTGGCCGACAACAGTGATGTCCAAAAGACGAGACTTGGAATCAAGGGGATCGACGGCAGGGTAGATACCCAGCTCGGAAATGGAACGAGACAACACAGTGGTGGCGTCAAGATGGGCGAAGGTGGTGGCAGGGGCAGGATCAGTCAAATCATCGGCAGGGACGTAGACGGCCTGGACGGAAGTGACGGAACCCTTGCGGGTGGTGGTAATACGCTCCTGAAGGGCACCCATATCAGTGGCCAGGGTGGGCTGGTAACCGACAGCAGAGGGGATACGTCCCAAAAGGGCAGACACCTCGGAACCGGCCTGAGTGAAACGGAAAATGTTGTCAACGAAGAGCAACACATCCTGTCCCTCCTCATCACGGAAGTACTCAGCAATGGTCAGACCAGTAAGGGCGACACGGGCACGGGCACCTGGGGGCTCGTTCATCTGACCGAACACGAGGGCGACCTTAGACTCACCCTCAAGGTTGATGACACCGGTCTCCTTCATTTCACGGTACAAATCGTTACCCTCACGGGTTCTCTCACCGACACCAGTGAAGACAGAGAAACCACCATGGGCCTTGGCAATGTTGTTAATCAGCTCCTGGATGAACACAGTCTTACCGACACCGGCACCACCGAAAAGACCAATCTTACCACCACGGGCGTAAGGGGCAAGCAGATCGACGACCTTGATACCAGTCTCAAGAACCTCAGCAGAGGTAGACTGCTCAGCAAAGGTAGGAGGCTCACTGTGAATGGGGAGGTACTTGGTGGCTTCGATGGGTCCACGCTCATCAATGGGCTCACCAATGACGTTGATGATTCTACCAAGAGTACCACGGCCGACAGGAATGGTGATGGGGGCGCCAGTGTCGACAACAGGCTGGCCACGGACGAGACCTTCAGTACCATCCATGGCAATAGTGCGGACGGTGTTCTCACCCAAATGCTGGGCGACTTCGAGAACAAGCTTCTCACCGTTCTCTCTCTTCAGCTCAAGGGCGTTAAGAATAGCGGGGAGGTTGTCCTGGGGAAACTGGACATCGACGACGGCACCAATGACGGATCTAAAAAGTTAGCGACGGTCATGAAGATGGATTGGCAACACGGTAGCAATAGAAAGGGCGTTGTTGAAAAACTCGATGGGTCTGGCCAATCAGAGGGCAGAACGGGGCGTGGGTAGTTTTGAAGTTTCCAGCAAGTTGAAAAATTACTGTTGAATTCAAACTAGCATCGGCAACAAGGCATTGAAGGGTATAATTCAAGGCATCGCAGCTACGTAATTCAATGAACGATTCCGAGCAAGAACTGGCTCAATTGATTGTTGATTGGGGAAGTTGGGCACATACCTGACGGTACCGGTGGCAGCGGCAGCAGAAGCCATGGAGCGACGGCCGGCAAAGAGGCGGCTGTTAGCCTGGGCGACACGGAAAGCCGAGCGCGTAACACTAGGAACTAGACGGGGAGCGACCATTTTCAGTTGATGATTCACAAAGGAGCGTGAAGATGGGGGTAGAGGAGAAAAAAAGAGAAGGAAAAGAAAAGGAAAAAGTCAAGAAGAAGTAGCGCTGCTTGCAGGGCCCTTGCCCTGTATGGCAGAATGCCCGTGGAGAATCCTCAGAAATCTTGTGGGAGTAGCGCAAGCTTATTGGACAGATTTGCAGTTACTGTGGTAACAAGCGGCCTCCGAGAGAGCTTTGGAGAAACGGCGCCGGGTAATTCTGTGAAATTTCAATTCGCGAGTATCAAATCGGTGAAATCTATAGGCACTGCGAAGCAAAGAGACTACCACCTCAACGGGGCCGCTCTTTAATTGTTTATAGTCCGTAAGGATTGCCCACCAGGGATACAAAGTCCGTCTGATTTTACTCCTTCAATTGTCTTTTGAAGACCACTAACTGGTGGGAAAACCAACTCGTTAAAGAGTGAAACTATAGCCAAAGATTATCCACTTTGATCTTTGATTAATTTGCTGCTGCAATAACTCAACAACTGCCTTCAGGACAGAATCACTGTCTAGTACGCGTGGGAGATCCAATTATGAGGGAATCTCCTGGAGAATATCAACTTCTTCGCTTATCGTTCGTAGAGCAGCTCACAAGCTTGTGCGCGGTGTCATTAAGCCGTCCACAGCGGTCAGTGTTGTAACTAAACCATTTTCCTGCCAAATGCCTTTCTTATCTCTTCTGTTTTGTCATGCTTCTCATTTTCAATTTAGGGTGCCTGCTTTTCATAAACGATATCTGAGGCTCCTGTATCAGAGTAATGCCTGGCCTAATCTTTCAAGTGCTTCACAGCAGCTCATCGCTCTTTTTTGACAGCTAATTTGTGTAACTTTGATTTTTTTTTTTTCAATTAATTATTACAGTACAGAGGGGGCGCGTTGCCGAAGTGTCTTAACCGGAGGTGTTATTTGCCTTGTCTCGTTGATGGTGACGCTATCTCAGTTGTGGGGATGCCCAAATCCCGCGTCTCTACTTGTGATTTTTGGGCTTGTGAAATCTTTGGGCAATATGCACTCCACTACAATGACTTTTCATATTTGGAGATCAGCGTGCTCCTTAAAATAGGGCATAGTGGTATTGCGTAACATCTTTTCCTTTCATTATTCTGCGCAATTCGATTTCTCTTTCGATGCCCTTCAACAGTAATCTTTTTGGGTACCCGATTTAGGACTCCCTTGGATCAGCATCCTTCGTTCGCCCAGAATAAAAACTCAACGCCAATTGATTGTTTAGAGTCACTCGGCAGCGGTATCTGCTACCTCTTGCTTTTCGAAAGATGTAAACTGTGATATGGTTAGAGCTTGTTGTGAATGCCATATGACTTTTTGTCGCGTGAATACGTTCTCCATGTGCGTCAAGCTTTGAGACCTGTCCAGACAATCTACCCTAACGTTGATTGGGTATCTGTTGCTCATGTATTCTTTTTGTGCTTGTTCTCTTGCCCTTATCCGACCCTCCAAAGAAGGTGTTTTGTACGCCATTGGTACGTCTGCTTCCCAGCCTCGTTTAGTGGCCGCCGCAGCTAGACACTGGGCTCCGCTTGTCTGCTTCCTGACTTCTTTGGCTTCCTGGTAACCGTTCATTGCTATTTTAGCGCTACTTGTCACTGTCTTGTTTATACTGCTTACAACGTTCAGCGTTACCTTCAGTTCTTGATGAATGGATCAGGGATTATGATCAACCCATATTGTATTCTTATTCTTACTATACTTACATGTACATGTATGTTATGTTAACTAACATTTCAATATTCAAACATTTCCTTCTTGTATGCAATCATGGGCATCAAGAATCATATGCATTGAACCTAACAAGTCATCGCAATTCCGTTTAGACCTTAGATGGGCATCGCCTGCGCAGCTCATGTTGGTTGGCTTCTGGCTAGTTGAACCCAGCCGTACGTTCGTTAATACTACGAGCTACGTGTGGTTGTAAACCCTAACCGTATTCCACACTTGACAGGAAAAAACTTTGGCTGTAGCACAGACCCATTGAAAAATTCAGGTTTTTGAAATTTATGTAATAGTTATCCATTGTATTAGTCACATTACCTTACAGTAATAAATCAACGAGTTCTAGTTATAGGGATTCAGTTGTTTTTCTTTGGCGCATCGAATGAATAATAATGCTTGAACTCAAGAGCAACGAGAACGACCTTAACTCTTGTCACAAGTGCACGCAGGCACTAATAGGGAGTAATATTTGAACATAATAGCAGCCTGATACGATCTCCAAAGGTGCAAAGTTCGGTAGTGGTGCTGATAGTCTAAATGGCCTAGATAACAAACTAGGGTCTCCCGGGGATCTTAACTGGCTGCTAACGACTAAAGAGTATAATAACCATGGTTGATAATATAGCAAGAATAATAATACTAATTAGTTTATATGGTATTTCCCCTCGAATTGGGGTTTCAAAGGACCTCTCCTCTAATACCCGTGGCATTTTGGTACCGTGGTGGTTTCAAGCTCTCTCCCTCATGAGCCGGGCCACCAGTCTTCCTAACGAAAAACTGCCATGACTCTCGCCGACTGCGGATGACTGCCTTGTAGGGCTCCATCGACCTCCTGACCATGAGGCCTCTGGGGCAAAAACACCAAGGAATAGAACTTGTCACCAAGATCGCAGTACCTTTTAAACTTCGTGTTTTGCAACAGTGTTGAGTTATTATATTTCCTCGTAGTTGAGTCGACATATGGGCTCCTGGCACCTTCCACATGCCTTGCTTAGGTCCAGATCCAAAGGTAAGAGTATGTACTTACGGTGCTTGCCTTTACCTGGTACATTATCATTCAAGAAGAGTATTTTGAATGTCGGAATGAGCATCAGACATCGGCGGGTGTTCCATGGGCGTCATCGGTATTGTCACCAGCACGGAATTAATATCAACCGGGAGCTCCCAATCTGGCTAAACTGCTTGAAGTTTTTTCCGGAGCAAAGCGCGAGGCATTAACTATAGCGGCATGATTCTAGAGAAAGTAATAATTTCATTATCGGTCAGATCAGCCAATTAAGATCTCCGCGGGGATTGGAGTACGCATCAGTATGGTCTAATTGGTCTAGTATAAGGCCTCTCCCCACAGATTGGGTCTTCAAAGGAGCCGTCTGGGATCGATCGGTGGCCGTTTGGTTACGTGGTGTCATTGTTCCAAGCGAGTCAAGCTGCCAGCCTCCGGACCTCTCCGCGAAAGACTGAAGCGACGCCTGCTTCGTTTTCATTTCAAATATTGATTACTGATATTGATAATCCTGACTAAACTGTACGAAGTGGACATTTGAACTCTGAATATTCGACTTTAGCGGTATCCTTTCAAGGGACTTTGGCCTTTTTCATGTGCCTTTTCAAGTTGCGTGCATTTGATGAATTCATGGTGTACATCTGGAATCTCAAGTGCACGCTAGGTACGCGCCGTTGGGCGTGGATGCTGCTTTGGTCCCAGGCACATGCGCGCCCCTCGCAGACGTCACTCGCGTCACTGTGAGGCTTTTTCGTTTGCGGGTCGACTCGGGAGGCTTGGCTCTACCTTCCTCAATCGCCCACCAGGCATATCACTGTCTCTTCACTATCAGGAAGAAATGGACGCCTTGTCGGATTTTTTTTTGGCTCAAGATACTCCGGAGCATCGGAGTTCCGTAGTGGCGCAGACGCTCTATTTAGGCTTTAAAAAAGCCGATGGTACGCTTACCACTGTACCCTAGGCAAGGACAAAGGATAGTTCTCATACTACGTGCCTGAACCATGGACTGAACCCAAACTTCCCTTCCATATGGTGGTATGTCCGCCCCCGCATATAAATACCCGTCCATGCCCCAATACAAGACTCTTCATTCTACATCTCCATCTCCTTCATCCTGGATTGTTGTACCTCTCTCCCTTGTCTTGAACCACTCTACACTTAAGCTGATCTCGCACGGTTAGTATTCGGCTACACCTATACACTCTAGCTAACTCTTTCGCAAAGAATTGTAATTGCTCACGATGCCTGTTCTTCCATCTGAAAACACCCCTATTTTTGAGAAAGATATCCTCAACCGCCATCTTGTCTATGACTACGCAGTTAGAGATGAGAATGGAAAGGAAGAAAAATGGCGATATGAGTTCTGGGTGCAGAACGCTGATAGGATTGTTTACACAATACATGGCGGCCCAATGGCCGGCAGAAAGAACTACCAGGCGACTACCTGGCAGTGTATTCGCCCTGGTGAGATTTGGCAGTGCAACTGGCTAGAGGAAACTGGAACAATTGTCTCTTTGGTCTATGACATTCCAAACAAGAAGATCACCACCATGATTGGATTTTCAAAGGGTCATTGGGAACACAATGTGGAAGCTCATGGTGACAAGAGAAACCCTGAAGATTTTGAACGCTGGAGAGGACTTGCAAAGATTGGTATCCAAACCGACCGTCACCTTCTGAGCGAGCAGGCTGATATCCTTGAGGATTACCATGGACCAGGTGACATTCCCGCTGTATCCATGGATGCTCCAACATTATAAAGTTGAGCAATGATCTCCATGAGGAAATTGATACTTTCCGTACTCCCTGAAGTTGCTGTTCAATAACTTAATTTGATAGAAGCGCACTCTCCTGGGGACGCTTTTGAGAATTGTGGATAATCTAAATTTATTTTTCTTAGACAATATACATTATATCAACTAGAATGACGTGGAGGTATTTTATGCCTTTCAAACACGTTTACTAGTACTTTCAGCAATTAATCAATAACGAATTCTAGTCAGTAATCTTGCTTCAGAAGAGTTTAGACAATGAATTGAGGTCGAAGATGGTACGTATTCAGATAGAAAGAGAAACCAGAAGAAATATAAAAGTAGAGACGCATAAAACGTGGAAACGCGAAACGTAGAGGAAGTGTAGTGAAATACAAATCCGGGGCCCGGTGGTATGAGTTGCTTTTCTACACAAAGCTCGGGTACACTCGTTGGGACAACGAGAAGTGATAGGAATAAATGTATACTCCATAAAATACTTCCTTCATAATTTCAAATGTTAAACAAACACGTGCACTATATGAAGACCATTACCAAGGAAGTAATAAGAAGTCAAGATATAAACAATTCATGTGCTGCGACAAGAGGACGTTGAAATAGTAGGTGGAATTTTCCATGGAGAAAAGTACTACTGTTTGCAGACTGTGTTGTTGTTTGACTCGTCTATGATGATCAGGAAATAACACATGACATACATAAAGCCCATTGCTCGTGCTATTGAGCCCAAAAAGCGGTTTGAATCCACTAAAATCAGTTAATCGCTATCGCGCATGACTCCAAATTCAAGTATACACACATCCTTTGATCTTTCTTAACTTACAGACCCTTCACCAGCTTCATTTCATTTTCCTCATTGAGACAAATAATAATAATAATAATAAGTCAAAAACACACGATATCTTGCTCTGTTACATAATCATTACCTAAAAGTTTATCAGCAATCAACACACGTGACTCAGCACGATCTGAAATATCCACAACGTAGGGAAACCCTCTGATCTGTCCTTCCAGGCCACTTTTCTTTTCTTCACTTTCCATCCCATCTATCACATCCTTTCCAGCATTTCCATCCAATCATGCCAATCTCTACATTCAATGCCAAGGTCAAGTCAATTCTCTCTGGAGATACAATTGTGCTCGATACAGGCAAAACCCTCTCGCTTGCCTATGTCACTGCTCCACGGTTGAGTTCAAATGAAACCTACGGCTACGAATCACGCGAGTATCTGAGAGCCCTTTTGGTCGGAAAGCCCGTCAGATGCCATGTCCACTACAATGTCAATGGCAGAGATTATGGAGATGTTGAAGCCCCCATCTTCCCCTCGCTCATTGAAAAAAGTTTAAGAGATGGCAACATCAAGCTGAGAGATGATGCCAGTTCCAAAAATCCCATCCCCGATCTCGTTGAAAAGTTCAACGCCGCCGAGGAAGCCGCAAAATCTAGTGAAACTGGGATTTGGGCCTCTTCCCTCAACTCCATCAACGTCGATTCAGTAGTCCCTGAAGGTCTTTATGGATCTGCTAAAACCTACCCTGCTGTTGTCGAACGTGTGATTGCTGGTGATCGCATCCAGATTCGAGTTATTCTCAACAAGGGTAACCATATTCTTGTCAACGCCTTGATTGCTGGCATTAAGGCTCCCAGATCAAGCTCTCCAGACTCTCCTGCTGAGCCTTTTGGCGACGCTGCTAAAAACTTTACAGAGAGCCGACTCTTGCAGAGAGCTGTCACTGCTAAATTCATTGCTACTTCTAACAGCGGCCTTCCCATTGTGGAAGTCGTCCACCCTGTTGGAAATATCGCCGTTTTCCTTCTGCAGTCTGGTCTTGCCTCTATTGCCGATTGGCAATCCCAGCAGATCGGTGCACAGAACATGGCCGTTCTCAGAGCGGCTGAAAAGAAGGCCAAGGATGCTCATCTTTATCTCTGGAAGGACTTGGTAACATCTGCTTCTAATGCCAACGACAAGCCTTACGAAGCTACTATTGCCAAAGTTATTTCTTCTGACACTTTTGTTTTGCGTAATGCTGATGACGAAGAGGAAACTGTCCAGCTATCTTCCGTCCGTGCTCCTAGAAAGTCTGATGTACAAGGATCGGCATATGCGCCCATTTCCAAGGAGTTTGCTAGAAAGAGATTTATTGGCAAGAGGGTTCAAGTCAAAGTGGATGCCATCAGACCTGCTTCTGCTCAGTTCGAAGAGCGCCCCTTGGTCACCATCACACTTCAAGACAAGAATATTGCTGCCACTTTGATTGAGGCTGGCTACGCTACTGTCATTCGCCATCGCAAGGACGACACTGACCGCTCTCCTGCTTGGGACGAGTTGATGGAGAAGGAGACTGCTTCTATTGCTGCCAACAAGGGAATGCATTCTAAGAAGGCCCCTCCACCTGACAGGACAGTTGACGCTTCTGAGTCTCTTCATAAGGCCAAGGGTTTCCTTTCCTCTTTGGAAAGACAAGGCAAAATTTCAGGTGTTGTTGAGCACGTTTCTTCCGGTGGCCGTCTTCGCATTCATTCTGCCAAGGACAACATGACCCTGACTGTGGTTCTTTCTGGTGTTCGCGTGCCTAGACCTCAGGAACCTTTTGGTGACGCAGCCCTTGATTTTGTCTCGAAGAGACTTTACCAACGTGATGTCCAGTTTACCGTCGTAAACGTAGACAAGACTGGTGGTTTCATCGGTAACGTTTACATCCCTGGCCACAACGATACTCTTGCAGTTATCCTTGTTAAGGAGGGTCTCGCTGAGGTGCATGAATACTCGGCACAGCAGAGCGGCGTTTCCCAGGCTCTTTTCGAAGCCCAGGAAGTTGCCCAGAAGGCTCAAAAAGGTATCTGGAAAGACTTTGTTGCCGATGCTCCTGAACCCGAGCCTGTTGTTGTCGAGAAGGCCGCAACTGCTTCAGCTCCTGAAGTCGCCAAGAAGAGATACATTGACATTATTATTTCCAACGTTTCAAGATCGGGAGAAATTTCTTACCGCTCGTTGGCTTCACGCGCCCAGTACACCAAGCTTTCCGCAGATTTGGTTAGCTTCAACAATGCTGCTGGTAACTACGCTCAGTTCACATTCTCTAAACCTCCCAGAAAGGGTGACAACGTCACCGTCTCTCCCAAGGCAGGCGCGTACGTCCGCGGAAAGCTTATTGCCTTTGACAAGCCTGCCAACAAGTACACTATCCTTGAGGTTGACACTGGAAGATTGATCAACGTTCCTTATTCCGCTCTGCGCCCCTTGCCTTCGCAGTTTTCAACAACAATCATCCCTCCCTTGGCTAAAACTGCCGTGCTGTCTTTTGTCAAGTTGCCCCCCAGCAGGCCCACCGACTACCTGACCGAGTTTGTTGACTACTTGAAGGATACCATTGAGGGTCAGCAAGTCGTGGCCAACGTTGACTCTCCTGCCAACAGCACTCCTCTTAGCGTGACCCTCTTCACTGCCAACAGCAAGGGTGTGGACGACAGCATCAACAGCGCATTGATTGATGGCGGCTATGCTACCGTTAAGACCAACGCCACCCTTAGTGGCTGGGAAAAGTCCGAAGCCTGGAAGCCGACCCTCAAGACCCTGAAAGAGCTGGAACAAGGTGCTCGCGCCGACCGCATTGGCGTCTTTGAGTACGGCGATGCTACCGCTGACGACGAGGAACCTTCATACTAAACGAACTACCCCCAAAAAACTAGTCGATAATTCATGAATTCATGTACTGTACAATATGTAAAAAAAAAGGCTCGGATAAGAACTATTCAAAAAGAAAAAAAAAGAATGTTGGTCGTCATTACTGGAAGCTTAAACAGACAGTTGAATATGTTGCTGAACACAACACAACATATACGCGTAGTGTAGCCTTTTTGTACGACTATACCGACGTTGCCATATGCTAAACTGAAACATCAAAATCAAATTGAACTTGTAAACACATAACTTATCCTTCTTCATAACACATAATAAACTATATAAAAACCGGAAAAAAAAATATAAAATATTGACAAAAAAATTTCTCTAAACTTATTGACTGTCTCCATAAAACTTTTTGAAAATGAAATGCAGAGTCAAGTTTGTATTCAGCGTCACCATGTTGTCAAACAAGTTGATGTACTGCCGGTTGTTGTACTGCTGGCTCAAAAGCTCGTCGAGCGACATCTCGGTGGTCGCGCCGGGGAGGGCAACCGACCCAAACGCAGCTTCGATCTTGAAAACACCGACCTCGTCGGACGAGAACGTGAACGTCAGCTTGTCATACTGTCGGTCGGTGTAGCCGTTCAGCTCAACAAGAACGCCCTTCTCGAACATGGCCGTTGCTGAGTACTTGTAGGACCCAAACTTGGGCACGCGGCCCGTCTTTTGGAGGTCGCGCATGTGGAAGTACTGCTTTGAAAACGGCAGGATGGGTCGCTTCTTGCCCTTTTTCGTCTGCAGCGTCAGCATCGCTTGCTCAATGTAATCGTTGTAGGTCTTGAGTTTCGTCTGCAGGTAGTCTTCCTTCTCGCCAAGGTTGGCCAGCGTTTGCTTGACTTCTTGAATCTCTTTCTGCCGGATAAGTCGTCGATCGCGCTTGGACTTGATGTCAAGTGCAATGGAATTCAGAATTTCCTGGTAGTTGTCCTCCCGTGAGATTTTGCCAAATGATTCCAACTCGATGATCTTCTCGAGGGCTAGCAGTTTAAGCTCACGGTAGGTTAGTGACTCAAGATCGCCAAGGCCGGTGTCAGCTGTACAATCGGGCCCATTGGGTATCTGTTTCTTCTCACGCGACTTGGCCTCTTCCGCCAGAATCTCTCGGTACTTGTTTTCGTGGTACTGCTCAATAGGTGAAACAAGCACATCAAGCAAATTAGGTCCACTCTGCACACGTAGTATATAGATCAAGCATCGTTTCGCGGATACCAGCAGGGAGTTGATTTCGGCTTCGGGGTCTTCCATCTTGCCAAAGCTTGGGTTGAGATCGAGCTTTATCTCTGTGAACTTGGCGATATTCAAAATCTCGCTTGCGTCGTTAGGAAGTGCTCCAAGCTCTCCAATAACCATGCGCAAAGAGTCGTCTGGATCAGGGGCCATAACGTCAAGTTCATGCGCGACTAGCGAGTGAATTGCAAAAATGTCAGACGTCTTGATGTAAAGACTTGGACGGCCATGAGAGGTGAGATCATCGTAGGTTGACATTTCGTAGTACTGGCCCAGGTCGGCAACATTGATGATCTGCAGAAAGATACCCTTTGCACGCTTGATTGAAGTCTTGATGTAGTCGTTCAGAGGTTGGAGGTAAACATCATCTCTTGAAAATGGCTTGAGCATCGAAATCTGAGTCAGAACTTTTGTAATTTCAGTCAAATTTCTAGTTTGAACTGGGCCAAGGGCCGAGTTGATGATTCCATAGTTATCGGCTGCGATGATGGCTGGGTTCAAGTAGTGGTTAAAAATAACATGGCCTACTAAACTCAGCAGGCGATCCTCATGCTCAGCTGGGAACTTGACCTTGCAAATGTTGTAGATTTCGCGAGAAGCAAACCGGATATGGTATGGCAAACTTTCCACGTTATCAGCAAGGGTGTTGAGGAATTCCGTTGTAAGCTCACGCAGCTTCTGCAGGTTGGCGACGTATGTTGCGCGGGTCTCGGGGTGTCGAATCGCATCAGAAACAGGAATGTGAGGATTTCTTTGACTAAGCTGGCCAGTGCGGATTTCTTCCTCGGCAATGGACTTGCGGTACAGAGCGAGAGGATCACTTTCCAAATCCAAATCGGACTTGTTTACGACGGTAGAAACGGCAGGGTAAAGCATGGAACGCAGAAGTTTACGCTCCTTGGGTGCTCGGTTCAAGACGGCAAGTAGTTTCCACCAAATAAAGTTGCCGCGAAGGACGGCTTTAACGTTCTCACAGCTTGTGATTTCTTCGTTAATACTCTGCGCCACCAATCTCATATAGAAGAATTCCTCTCGCCTTTTCTGGGCTCCGCCGTAGATAGTCTTGATCATGCCCTCGATATCCTTGATTTCTTTCTCCGTCACCATGGCTTCACGAAGCTGCTTGAAAAGTCTCGCAAAGTAAGTAGGCTGTGTTTGCAGCAAATAGAAAAAGCCTTGGTACAGCTCAAGACGTTTGCGGGATGATTTGTTAAGTGCCTTCAGATCGAACATGTCTCCTGCATTGCTGACGGACATGTGTGAATTGAGACCCCGATTTCTATGCCTTACAACTTCATCAATGGTAATTTTGTTCTTCAGCAATAGAGCGATCTTAACGTCTAACTGGTTGATAAATTGCTCAAGTTGCTCATTGTGATTGATCTCGTCCATGACTTGTTTCCTACTTTGCTCGAGTTGAACTTCTTGCTCGAAATCCAAGTCGCTGTCGTTTAGCAGATGAACAAAATTCTTGACTGTCGAAAGAGGAGGATTTGCAGAAGATGTTAACGATTTGTAGGCATCTCCATGTTTCTTGGCTCGGACAAAACTTTGAATCTTGATGACCTTATCCATGTTTTGTCTGAAATATTCCATGCGCGCGTTGTGGTCCTTTCGGATTTTATACCCACGAATGTGAGATTGAAGATTGACAATGGACTCCATAGCATCATCGAATTCATCAAGCATCAGCTCATAGCTGAATCGAACCATCACCCCTCTAAAAATGGACTGGAGACGAACAACTGCGGGAGAGAAAAGATCAAGTTTGTTGAGAAATCGACCGAGATCATTTCTGACGACACCAGCTCGAATAATGCTCTGAAGTTCAAGGATTTGGGGTTCTGCAGACCGAACAGCAGCTTTATCTTTGTTAAAATCCTCACGAACCTTATTGCCACGAATGATAGACTGCATCATGACAGACTCATAAGTAGCCTCCTCTAGTTCAGCAGACATAGCGGTATAACCGTCCCTAATTTGTTTTGCACGCACAATAGCTTGTAGCTCAATCAACTCGGGAACGCAAGCTTCGAGTCTATCCTCAAATTTTACCTGTTCAGCTCTAACGGCGTTGCCTCTTGCAATACTTTGAAGAGAGGTTATTTCTGCAGTTGCAGCACCGAGGGCGTCAATCTGGCTAGTGACTTCTTTTCGCACCAAAAATCCCCTTGCCTGGGCCTGGATTAGCAGAATTTCACGACGGTATCTGATGAGCTTGAGTTTGGTACGCTCCAGGTCCTTTCTTACGAGATGGCCACGTGCACTAGTCTGAAGACCAAGAGCAAGGGAATCTAGCTTCTCGACCTTTGCGTTTAAACGCGCATGTTTTTGGCGGGTCAGATACCCTCGAGCTAGCGTCTGGAAGTCCTGGACCCATGTAACACTGCTCTTGATCGTCTCGAGATTGTCAAAAGTAACATTACGCGAAAAGTTACCCCGAATGCGTGATTGGATATATCTAATTGCTGGAATGTGTTGATGGAGTTCTAACTTGACGTTAGACACATTGGCGCGTACATTTTGAGCTCGGATAGTTGCTTGAAGAAAAATAAGCGGATCTGAGTCCATGCGGAGGTCCTTCTTAAATGACTTATAGTCATCGCGAACAAGTTTTCCTCGAATGGCAGCTTGTAAACCAGCAATTATGGCTGTCTTGCTATTGAGGGATGACGTGGCTTGCTTTTTGAATCGTCGGGCTGGAAGTGCTCTTATAATCGATTGAAGCTTTACGATGTTAGGCTCCTGAACTTTGATGGCAAGTTTGAAGTTCTCGAACTGTTGACGGCCTATTTTACCTCTTGAAATTGCCTGGAGCTTGTTTACCAGAGGAACTGCTCTATTGATTCCAGTTGCATAAGTGTTGTAGGCTTGTCGAGATGCCTTGCCGCGGACAATTGATTGAAGCTGAACGATTGGGCCAACAGACTTTTTCAAGATGTATTGATCTGTGTATAGCGATTGGCGCAGAAGTGCACCCTTACAGATGGCTTGGAGTTCAACTATTTCACCTTCGCACTCTTCGAGGGCCATCAGCATTAGCTCTTCTTCAGAAGCCTCGGGCTCAGGTTCAGGCTCGGGCTCTCCAAAATGAGCACCAACTGCGGAAAAATTTGGTAGTTTGATGCCAGACGCATCTAGGCCCCTTTGTGTGTTTTGCAGATCAGCGTCACTGAACTCAAGTTTTCCAACTAGATTGCCGATAGGAGGCGCCAGTCCCATACCATATAGGATATATCCAAGAGCATGGACGCAGTAAATGACTTTGGGTATATTTTTTTTGTCGTAAAGGTCTGTAAGCTCGAAAGTAAAGAGCTATATTGTTAGTGTCTGCAGGTGGGTCTAAAGTAGGATAACTTACGTCTGGCATTCCAATTTCTTCGACAAATTGGAAAAAAAAGTTGATATTATCAGTGTGTCTGTATTGGAGTTTTGGATGAACAAAGATTCGTCGCACCAGTTGAGGAGCAAAAGCTTGTGTAAGTTTTGCAAGGATGACACCATCTCGAAGAGCTTCTTCCAGTTTCACGATTGAAGGAATCTCCTCCTCGATACATTGCTCGATCCATTGCTTGGCCTCACCAATGTGACAAAGATATTCGTAGGCTTGTAAACATTTGCGTTGCTTGTCCATCCAGTTTCTATTGGCCACATGAGTTTGTGCGTCCTCTGTTTTCTGTAGACGGAGGCGGCCGTGCATGCCATGAATCTCCTCAGCATCTTCAGTTACACCTGGGAGATGCAAGTCGTTTGGGCTATCTGACGCGTCCGCCAGGTTACGCCAGTGAGCGGTAGTGCTTTTGCGTAAAATATTTGCATCGTCATCGGCTGCCAGAAGATGCGGCTTAGAAGGTGAAGCAGATCGCGATGAAAGCGAAGGAGAGTAGGCGAGTGTACTGTTACTGTCATGCCTCGGTAACTCGGCGGGGTCGTAGGCAAGATACGAGTAGTTGTGTTCGGGAGATCCAGGTATCGAAGGCAATTGATGGGAATGAGATAGTGAATCAGTCATGTCTGGCGACTGGATGTGAAGTTCAGAGAACGAGTTGTAGAGATTTGCCTTGTCTTTCGACTGGGGCGAGTAGTATTGAGATTTTGAGTAGTCTACCATCATGAAGTAGCTTGCATGGACATTATATATGAATAGGAGGGTGAGGTTAGTAAGTCGAGAAGGAACAAGAAGGTGTAAGTCGAGAATCACAAAACAAACAGTAGTCCTTTGTAGTAGAGGGAGGTTGGAGGGAGAGCTTTGTTTATTTACTTCCACAAACAGCTTGTTGATTGGGACGTTGTTATGGAAACCCACCACTTTTCCCAACACCCAAACGAAGCAGTCGTCGAGATTTACGCAACCTACGCAACTTACGTTTCTTACGCGCTTTACGCCGTGGTCATAGCTTTTGCCGCATTAGCACATACTTAACGATATGAACAGCCAAACAAGTGGAACAAGACACGCAAGAATATCATGTCAATTGTAAGCTAAGCATAGGCATGTTTGATGGAAGGATTCATCAGAACGAATGCCAAACCAACAAACAAACAAATGCAGTTGTGATATTTATTTCTTGTCTATTTATTATCGTCTATAATAGAATAAAAACCAATCAATTTTAGCGTCACGGGCTAAGTCCATGTCATCTTCAAGTTGTAGAGCCAGCTCTAACTCTAAATAAGAACCCAAGGAACAACAACCTTAAAGACAGAGTTTTGAATCAAACTTTATTTTTCCTCGCGAGATCGATTAGCATTATTGGTGGAGGCATTAGTCGTTCAATTCATGAATCGGTTTTTAGGTCTTTGAAAGATACTGCGAATTTTGGGGCAAGTCTGAAAAAGCCACAAACAGGCAGGGTAGGCCGAAGAAGATCTGCTTGCTCTTTAAGCATTGTGCTTGAAATGTTTAGACTGGGCCTTGTGGTTTTATGCACTGGTAAGGCTGCGGAATCAAGCAGCAGCTGGTGCCAGATTGTCGCAAGATTTAGGCCGGAGGGTTCAGAAGATGAAAGTGAAACAGGATTGCAGGCGAGAGAAGAGGTATTTTCAACGGAACGAGATTCGTCAATTGGATTGGCTGTTTCTAATGTCTGTTTGATCCGAGAATTGTCTTTCTTTACTCCAAAGTTCAGTGTTACCATTGATTCTGCTAAGTCATCAACACACGCGGGCGCCTTTAGAGTACTGTCATCGGGCTCCTTGGGAGCAGTGGTCTCGGGCTCCTTGGGAGCAGTGGTCTCGGGCTCCTTGGGAGCAGTGGTCTCGGGCTCCTTTGGAGTAATGTCCTCAGGCGCCTTTGGAGTAGTGTTCTCGGATGTCTTTAGAGTAGTGTCTTCGGGCGCCTTTGAGCTAGTGTGCGCGGGCGCTTTAGAGCTAGTGTGCGCGGGCGCTTTAGAGCTAGTGTGCGCAGGCGCTTTAGAGCTAGTGTGCGCGGGCGCTTTAGAGCTAGTGTGCTCGGGCTCCTTTGGAGTAATGTCCTCAGGCGCCTTTGGAGTAGTGGCCTCGGGCTCCTTTGGAGTAATGTCCTCAGGCGCCTTTGGAGTAATGTTCTCGGATGCCTTTAGAGTAGTGTCTTCGGGCGCCTTTGAGCTAGTGTGCGCGGGCGCCTTTGAGATAGCGTGCTCGGGCGCCTTTAGAGTAGTGGCATCGGGTGTCTTTGGAGTAGCGTCCTTTAGCGTCATCTGCTGAGTTGATTTTATCAACTCGTCAACTTGTGGGGTAAACGGTTTCTGGGGAGCAGAAGTCCCAGCATCACTCGTCTTAGCTGTATTTTCCTTAGGCGCAAACAGAGAATCTAAAAGCTGGTTAGTTTTGGAGTCCCCAAATCTGTGCGATGAAAACATACCGAAGGAAGTCCTCTCAGACCATTTTTTAAGAGGTGGGCCAAATTCGAGGGGATTGGTGAACGATAGTAGTTCCCAAATGCTGGGTTTGAGTTTTTCGTCGGTTTTGGAATTTTCAGTATTACTAGTGTCCGGAGCCTGGGGTGACGAATTTAATACCGGTTTGGATCGAGGTGATTTTGGCTTGTTATTAGGGCTCGCTTTTGGAAGTTTGCCTAGCAGACCGTCAAGCAAGCCGACAGAATCGTTCATGTTAAAACCTGGGGAAGTGCTGGTTGGCAGGGTCTCGGGGATAGTTTTGGGTTGAGAGTCTCGTGGAGGGGTAACGTCAGGGGTTGCTGTAGTACTGGCCAGCTCTTCTGGCGTACTGGCGTAGCTTATGGGGGTTGTAGGTCTAACATTCTTGGTTATATTAATCTCACTCTGTAGAGGAGGGTGATAGTCAGATTCCGGCGGTGGTGTAATAACGCTGCTTGAAGTAGCTACCAGGCGCTTCTCCATCTTTGTTGATACAGAAATCCTTCTGTTAGCGCTAGTTCGCTTTGGTAAATTTCGTGGCTCTGAAATCTTCATTTCCGTTGAAATCTTTTCTATTCTCTCTCTTTGAGCCCCAAACGAGCCATCTAATCGGCTAGGCTCATATATCATGAACATGCTTCGCTCCTTTGCATTGTTAAGCAATCTCCTCCAAACTGCGTCCCGATTTAACGTACGGGAATGGCCGAGAATCCAAAGCGCCGATTTGGCACGTGTGATGGCTACATTCAGGCGTCGAGTATCGCTGAGGAAGCCAACTCCGCCAGTAGCGCTGTTGTCAGCCCTTACGCAACTCATGATAATGATCTCCTTTTCCTGGCCCTGGAACCCGTCAACAGTATTGAAGTCAATGCGGCTTATCACCTTCAATCGAGTTTTTCGCTCCCACATCTGATAACGTAGTACTTCGTCTCTGTCGGCAGACATGGGGTTATAATTATCGTACTCATCCATGAATGACACATCCAACTGTTCCTCAAATGTCTGTTTAAGCACATCCGCTTGTAATTTGTAAGGCGTAATGATTCCAATCTTACCGTAGATCGCTTCATGCCCCAGCTCCTTGCGTATTGCTTCAAAAAGTTTGAGCACAGCCTCAGCTTCTACTTTATTAGAAAGAGAACCAGTTCGTGAACACTTTGTATGTTCACTCTCAACGTCGAAAAATCGATACGGCTTGAAATGTTCGTTTGCGTGCCAATGGCGTTTTGTTAACTCGTAATTGGTATGACCAGTAAGCAGCTTAGAGTCGTAGAATTCTTGGCTAGGAAATTCCGCGATAAAAGGATGCATGCGGAATTGGGTGTCAAGCATAACGGTTCTATCAGGGTTTTTGTTATGCATGCGGACGAATAGCGATTGGTCGTATCCTAAGGAAGCTGCTTCCATGGAAAGAATGGTAGGGGGAAGCTGATTGGGATCTCCCACCAATATGCATTTTGTGCATCCATACTTGAGGGGAATCAAAGCAGCTGGCTCACTACATTGTGCGGCCTCGTCAATAATAACAACATCGTACGTCAGCTTAGCTTCTAACAGAAGGTTATGGGCAGCTCCAGATAGAGTACAACAGACAATCTGGGATTCTTTAATTATTGCCTTTTCCATCTTGTCCATATGTTTAACCT
Source organism: Geotrichum fermentans (assembly GCA_030564905.1). NCBI lineage: Eukaryota > Fungi > Ascomycota > Dipodascomycetes > Dipodascales > Dipodascaceae > Geotrichum > Geotrichum fermentans. The sequence continues at coordinate 14,066 of JAJMAG010000061.1, read as the reverse complement.
TTTTCTTCAAGCTCTTCATTTGGTCAAACGATTTCTTCTTGGCAGCTCTCACTTCGCTCTTTACGGTCGCGATTTCCATTTCAATAAGGAGCTTCTCGTCCGGATTCTGAATCTTTCGTTCGCGAATAACCAATGTTTTTAACCGCGCCCTAATATCTTTCAAACGTCTAGAAAGCTGTGTATCAAAAGAGGGAGGCATTCCAATGCGCTTGAAAAGTTGCCCTCTAAGAGAAACGTCGAAATTATCATCGTGTACCATTTCGGGTCGGCCTAAACGGACCACATTTGGAAACAGTTTCCTTCCACAGCCGGGAATGCCGTTTTTCATTCTCGAGACAAGTTCATCAACTGCTGCATTAGATGGAGCACACACTAAAATTCGAACATCATCTGGAGTCACTACCGTTGGATTTCCGTTCTTGGACTCTGATAATATCGAACCGATGATTCCAAGAATGGTTTTCGTTTTTCCAGTACCAGGTGGACCCTGAATTAAAGTAAATCCATTTGAGAAGCGGGCGCTGTTGATGGCTTTAGCTTGCGATTCATTCACTGAGTACGTCGTCATGGTTCTTCGTAACTGATCGTCAGAGAACTTCGCATGTAAAGCAGTAGTACCGCTGATTATGTCCTTCTGTAAAGGATAGTATTTGAGACCTTTTAGCGCGGAATACTCTCTTTCGACAGTTACCAAGTTCGAGACTCTTAAAGCATGGAGTTCGATGTTTTCACCTGAGCGTATACGCTTTTGAAACATTGGCAAATGGCCAGTATCATCCAGCCGTATTCCAAGTTGAACTACAATTGGTGTTATTGCCGGAGATACCTTGTTATAAGTTTTCCCAATCATTATGATCTTTGCTAGTGCATTGTCGGCGGCAGGGTTGGGAAAAAATGCCCTAGGGGTATATGCACCAAAGTAGCTAAGAAGTAATAGATCTGACGGAGCAAGATCCATGTCATATGCGATAGTTTGATTTACCATAATCACTAAAAAAGTATAGTGATTTTGGGTTGTGTAGATGTTGGTATAAAGTGTCGTTTTGAAAGCTTTTTCAAAGCCAATTGCCTTGTTCGTTTGAATGGCTTGCCAGGCTTCCATTAACAGGAGAGCCTCGTACGTTGCACTGTACCACGTAGGCGTGAATATGCAGTCGTCAGGAATAGCATTGTATGATATTTTTTCAGCCGGCTCGAATGAAGATTGAGGTCTCGCAGACTTTGAATGATAGTCCCAACTCAAGATATTATGTGCAAGCGGTGTAGTATCAACTATAGTAGCATTCTCCTTCTCCCTCTTGTCACTTTCTCTTGCACAGAAAGAATTCAGTGCCTTATCCAAATTGTTTAAGGTAAAAGACATGACCAAGGATAGGGAAGCAGCCTGCTTCAAACTTCTCTAGATCAGAAAGAGGAGGAGGTGGCGGCAATGGTTCGAGCTAACAACAAAAGGAAGCAAAGAAAGTTGCAAAGACCAGAAGGAATTATAAATGGAGTATCGTAAAATGTCTTATAAATAGTCGCATCAGCGCACAGAGGAATGAGTGATCAATTTTGATGTTAGTGGATTGTTCTATACAAGTATATTGTTTACTTCATACCTTTTCTCTCATCCCAGTAATTTTTTTTTTGTTTTACACTGAAATCTTGGAATGTCACGTGCCCTTATCGGCCAGATTACTGCTCTCCAAGCTCATGAGCTGAAGACAGAATGATTAAAATGTAGCAATTCTGCTCATTAATGCTGAGTAGCAAACGACTCAAGGGTGTATAAAACTTCAACATTTTTCATACATTCATTAGATGCAGATATGAACTCTCGCAACCCTATCTTGACTAGAAAATCACTAAGGCCTAGCTACTGCTAAAGACGAAGTACACGTTTTTCCTTCACATTATGTCAAATCAGCTATAATTATTATATTCCTTCCTTTACTCTAAACTAACAGAACACTATATTGTATCCAGCTTATCATATTCCCAAATTTCAAATCTCATCTTTGACGACTGTGTATCGTCTTCGATAATTTGGAGGTTTTCTATCTCGCAAATTTTGTTACGTGCGGCGGTGCATCGAAACCCCAGCGCAAGAAAAGGCAGCTCCAGTTGATTAGCTATCGTAGAATTGTCCGGACATGATCCCCTCATTGCGCATTACATATATTTTGAGAAGAGAAAATCCTAAAAAGTGTTCTGAAACTGCAGTGAGGTCAGAATCTTCAAAGGTTCTGCTCCAAACTTTTCATTGCAGGTAGCTTTGAATGATGGCCGCAGTGGTGAAAGTTGCGGGTGCTCTACTGGGGAATAACTTTCACCATTAAAAGACGCTAGCTAACTAGTTTACTCAAGTTCAATCACATACATGTATAATTCAAACTCATCATACCCGTACGGTGCCGAAAAATGGCGGCAAGGTCATGATATGGCTTATTAACTCCATCACGGTGGCTACCTGACACCACGTCTCATTCCATCTACTCTGGTGCACATTGACGGTTCCTGTGATGTCTTCAATATGCGGGTATCTGCCTGTGAAAGAAACGTCTTCGTTACAGATGGGAAGCGGCGAGAGTGGATGGACACAACCAGGACATCTTCAACGCGCTGTCTCAATCGCAGTCGTAGCCGTATTGTTGCGGTGGCTCAAAGTTAGCCACAAGGCCCTTGAACACTTCAATGTTGCTCAGCGTGAGAAGGCTGACTTGTGTATTAGGGCACTCAGAAAGCCTCAAGAAACGACCTTTTGACCATATTGTTCGCTGTAGGCTCAGCATCACCCATAATTTATTCGTTAGATACTCGTATTTCGTAAAATGGAGGGCATTTTTAGTTACGCAAAACAGAAAAGTCGGGGTGGACTATAAGCTTGGTATTTGAAGCAACTTTTTTTTCACGCACTTGTGCTAAACAAACGCAACGCGCATATCACGAAGAAATGCACAACTTGACTACCACACTCCCACAGATTGACGCATTGACCACACGCTATCTTTTTCATCATTTTGTCTGGATCGATTTCATTCATGTTCCCTTATTTTTCTAATTTTTTCATTTTGGGCATCTCGAGACGGCCAGTGTTACGGATTAACCCTCAGGAATTCACGCACCATGCACGGTGTAGGAGAAGGCCGAAAAAAAAAAAAGCTGTCTCCCAATAAAAAACCACTCCCTCACACAGCCAAACGTAAGAAAGTTCGCGTACACAATGGATGAGCTAATTATTTTTTTTTCGTCTTATAGGTGCGAATCGCTAATCGATAACTTATCTTTAGGTATCGTTGATTGTTCATTGCGCAGAAAGCCTTGGGATTTTCAGAAGTTGGAAAATATGGTGCCGTCGGGGAATTAAGGGGCATGGTGTAACCAAGCGAGAGCACTAGAAAGTTGATTGATAGAAGAGAAAAAGTGCATACAATTCTAGGCTTTAGATTTCAAACAGACTGACAGAGGACATGGCGATTGGTTATCAATGATCAATTAATGGATTATGGCAGTGCAGGTAACTAACCCGTGAACGTGGAACCTGAACAAAAAAGACCTGTATCTTGACAGCTTTTCCGGCCTCAAATTTGAGTAAAAAATCCCAAATCGAAGTCACTTGTTACTGATGGCATTTAGAGTAAAATGAAGTACAAATGGCTTTTGGGCTTACGTGTATTTGCTTAACAATTATTATTACCATTGTTATCATTAGTATGTGCAGTAGTAGTCGTACCAGTATTAACAATGACCCTTTTTCTTCAACTTTTTTGTTTACATAGCATAGTACGACTTATTGAATGGGTGTAAGTATTTTACAAGAGTTGCTGTAGAGGTTTAAGAGTAAATACAACTCTTTCACTCAAGTATTTGTATTCAAATATCCCTCACCATAACGTCTGCATAGACTTGTTTGTTCAAGCGATTAGAAGCACCGGTCATTCAGTCAGTGTTGATAGTGTGCTTGAACATTTGGCAATGGTGGCCTACGTACTGACTTCACGGTTAACTTCGACTTGGTTCAGAGGCACTTCAATATTGGTGTTAAACACGTAGGAGGAGGTCACAGCAAAGAGAACCTTCTGAAAACTCTCAGAACGAGACAGAAAAAGAGGTTGACCGTACAGCATACCTGGAGACAGGTTCTGTATTTTAGTGTTTTTATGCCCGTGGCCTCATGCCAAAGAGAACCGTGAAATACTACAAGGAGCTCGTCAGACGCCTGCAAAAGCCTCACCAATCGTTTTTTAAGAAAATGCTGGCGACTCTACATGTACGAGAGCAAGAGGCTGGAACCAGTTTGTCGCTAAAGTGCCACTGGTCTCAGAGGAAAGGCACTCTGAAACTATTCAAGAGGAAATTTACTCCAATCCAACTAGGCGATGAGCAACACTAAAAAACACCAGTCTTTAGGAGACCTTAGGTTACTGCTAGAACGTCTAATTGGATGCGAAAATTTAGTAGATACATAACAAGAATAAAAACTATTAAAAGGGTAGCGCAAGAGGCACTACCTCTCTCTCAATCTTAGCCTATTTTTTTTGCAGGAGATGCAGCTTAGAAGATTACCTAGTGAACCTACTTAAGTGTTTTCTTTTCTCGATGTCGGTTGCAATTGCAAACGGATGGCATTATACTAACTATTAAGGGTCATCCGCACGCAAGTAGCTAGCGACTAAGCATTTAGCGAGCTCTTTAAACCAGCTTACAAGGGTACAGTACTTGAAAAAATAGCTTTATTAAGAAATAAACTGCAAAAAAAGATTTGAAATTTGAAATGTGCACGAAATATTGCAATAATAATAAGAATAAATTATAAGTAATTACTCTCGATTTTTACCAGCATTCAAATGTTTTGAATTAGCGTTTGGCAATGGCAATGACACGGAACAATTGCTTTAAAAAAAAAGGGGAATTATATTCCTGTTATCTACAATTAGTTAACACGGGCCTGGAGAGCGACAGGTTGGGAAGGGCAAGTCCGACGTCTCTTTCACATCTTTTCTCTGAAGTTATTCCGCGTGAAAGTTTTTTTTTCCCGTTTTCTTCCATAAAACAAGAAAACCTTCTGTTTCTCCGGTGTTCCTTCTCTCATGGTTTCGCGTTTTTTCTTCAAAGAAAACGCGTGTTGTGTGTGTGTGCTGTGTGTAATGTTTCGGACTTGCCCTATGATGGCACCGTGCCACGTACGGAACCGAACCCTGTACAGCCATCTAAGGCGGAGGTTTTCAAACTTCCTAGATTGACTGTATAATTAGGAATTCCAAAAAAAGCCTGTCTACAAAACATGCCGTCCTCTGCTAACTAGCTTATTTTCACAGATATCATGTATGCTTGTTAGATTATGCTATTTTGTAGATGGGTCTCGAGATGGAATAGATTTGCCGTAGGCGTAACATGTGAACTTTACTACAAGCTTAAAAAAAAGACAACGAGAAAAATTAACAAGATAACAATAAAGACCACTAGCTTGCCAGCATTTATTATACATGTATGAGACATACTGTACCCGATTCTGAGGGATTCGAGATTGTAAGATCTTACTGCGAGCTCGATCGGTTCGGTTAGCATTTCAAGTACTTGAGCCTAGGTCACAAGATTTCGAGCATGTTTTCCATTGTCAATCTTGTATCTCATTCAACTCTTTTTTTGCATTCTGTGTCTTGGTTCCCATTTTTGTAATTGAGCCGATTTACAGTGGGCCCGGTAAAGAAAAAAAAATTTAAAAATGAATAAAGAGAGACAAGGATCTTATTTTCCAGCAGCTCACAGTGTTGCAACAAGAACTGCAGACGTTGCACTTTCCCTGTATACGTATACAAGTATACAGTACTACGTTTTTTTTTGTTTTTGTTTAATTCCTATACGTCCTTAATACTGTCTCAAATTGAGCAGCCAACACTGTGCAGTGCTATAGATACAAGATCCCCAGGGAATTACTATGCTTCGCTAACCTAAAACGCTTATCTAATGTCGATCCTCCACCACGAGAGAGTGTGTGCGTTATCGGTGCTACAGATCCCATGTGGCAGCACGGTGGCAGCATGGGCAGGTGACGAACAATTGTAGACTAAATGCTCTGGCACTTGCTCCGTCTTTACTAAAAAACCAACATCACTCTATGGGCTGTACGGGTACACATGTGTTTATGGATGTTCCCTTTTGGCAGGCCTTCTCTGTAATCAAAGTTCGTATTAGACAGCGTCTTTATTTTTGTTTCTAATCGATTGCGGCAAGGAAAAAAAAAAAACTTTGATAATCACACGCGAGCTGCTTCTAGATTTAATAGCCTTGAAATTACAAATGCAGGCCAGAAGGATGCATCACTCTAGAGAAAGAGAAAATGGGAAAAAAAAAAACTCAAAAACGAAGCGCGCACTCGGAAAAAAAAAACAGTCGAACAATCCTTGGAGCTTAGCAAGAACAAGAGCAGCGCGCGCTGGTGGACTGCGGACAAGCCCGGAAGTGTAAAAGGCCATTTTTTCCCCTTCTTCAACAATAGACGGTAGAAAACCCTGGCGATATCTATAGTGAACTTGAATTAATGAACCCGGAATAAAATCCGTTTTCGGTTAATATTAAGAACAAACTTTGATGATCGAGTGAGCTTACTTTGGAGAGAACCATATCCGGAGAAGAACGACGACGGAAAGCAGGCCCATATGGGTGGCCTACGATTGATCGATGGGCAAGGCCGGCCTAGATTCTAAAAACCTTTCAAGGCTTTTATGAGAAGGAAAAAGAGGCTGCATGCGCTTGTGTGCAACCATTAATAACCCCTTCAGGCTTAAAATTTCCATTCTTATCAATGGGGTGTCCAAAAGCTACGTCTAGCTAGCTATAGTCTTGCACCTGCATTGCTGATAATAAATAAGCATTTGACCATTTTGAACGATACATAATCACCACATGTCTGTACATGAAGAAGATCTTTGAAGAACATTGAATTCATTTGAAGGGTTTTTTTTCTGTTCTCCGCCACATTTACAGATACCAATGGCTTTATTCATTTCATGGGGGAAGAACTAGAGCTGTGTCACCAATGGCACTTTGCATTTCATGTAGTCAAGAACGGAAACACTATGCCGTAGATGTGGTAACTAATTGTGGAGCGACTCTAAATACGAAAACTACATTGTAAAAAAGCTATCGTGATGTGAGAATTCAAATGGAAGGCCTTAACAACAAGCCATTGCAAGAGGCAAAGGAGCTTTGAATCACGTTGTAGATGTAGTAGGCTAAAGCCGTTGAGATAAATGCAAAAGAGGATATCAAACCTTCACACCACCATACTCCGCGCACATGCCCGTCATGCCGGCTCGAATTTACTTGGTAGCCAGCACCTGGTGCAAGTCAAGCGAATGATGCCAGAGAGAGAGAGAGAGAGGGAGAAAAAGATAGAAGGGAGACGGAAAGGAAAAAAGACCGAAAGCACATAAGTTAGAAGCCGGCGGCCATCACCGCGATATCGTGATCTAGCCTCCAGAACCCCGGGTGAGCGCTGAGCTGATGTGAGCTGAGCGACGCATGAAGGGAAAAAGTGTGGGCAAGGCTGGCATACAGGCCTTATCGGCGAAAAGCGACGATGCAGAAAAAGACGGGTGGCAGCTTTAGCCATTCATGCGCCACATAGTACTAAATTCGAAACTAATCACTACTACTATCATGTATAGTATTGATGCATACTATGTAAAACGTAGAAATAGGCGAAAAAAGAAAAGAAAAGGAAAATGCGAGTTATCGATAGAGAGATACGGTGGTGACTATCTACAGGGCCGGCAGTTGAACCCTCAAAACATTGTGACGCGGAAAAAACCGAACAGAATTGGGACGTCGCCCAGTGGGAAGGATAACGATATCCCGGCACTCTTGCAGCTGGAGTCTTTGAAGGACTGAGATATGTGATGGGGCACCATCAGTAAGCACTTCTGTGGAGTACTAGTAACACCATGTAGACAAACACTGAACAAGCCACAGTTGTCGTCGCTTGTAGCAGTGCATTTTGTAATGCCCACCCGCAAAGAACAATTGAACTCAAATTAGAGTCCTTGGAGACCTGCCTTTGAAAGAAGTGAGTGAGGATAACAGATATGAGATATCGCAGTTCAGTTGGACTTTGTGGGCGTGTGTGTGACAACGGCCACTTGCGCTGTAGTGTGCCTGCGCAGAAGATTACGCACGACAAGTGTTCTTGGTGCTGCCTTCAAAATGTTCTGCTTTGCTGGTGGCGATCGAGGCCTTTGCGAGGCCATTTGGAAAGCGCCAAACTTGAGCTGCTTCCTCTGTGCTGATCTAGCCAAACGCGTACACTCAATGCGCGCTGTCACTGGTATCAGATCACTGCAAAATCTTTTTTTTTTTTTTTTTTTTTTTTTTTTTTCAGCGGCTTGTTGTTTTTAGCCAATCACTGCATAGCTGCATCTGACTCTGTTATCTGGCTAATCAGAGAGCGTCGGATATGTCCTTTGCAGATTTCATGTGCGTTAACCACGCTAACCACACTAACCACACGTATTATTATTATTTAATTTTTTTTGTTTTTTGGAGTTCATCGCTCAAGGCCGCGCTACAGCAGCTTGAGCACTTGCCATAGTAGAGAGCACACACGATGGCTTAAGGGGCTTCTGGCTGCTATTGAACGGCATACACGATAAGCAACAAGCTAACTGAATTACAGCGTAAGACTGGATGACATCAAAGAAGCGCAGTCAAGAGGAAAGAAATGCGATGGTCTCGGTCTCCTTCAACCGTAATGCTAGTCAGGGAGACATCATTTGGAGGCAAAGGCTAATCGATTACCGCTGCTTCAGTATCACCAGCCAGCTGTATCAGTGACGGTATTACAGGCTGTATCGCCGGCTGTATCAGTAGTAGCAACGTTACTGTGGTGGGCTGTCGCGGCCTACGAGCGAAAAGAGTAAAACTCCGTGAAAAATTTGAACGCGGCAGATCCACTTTTTTTGTTTTTTTTCGTTTTTTTTCATTTCATTTTGCTCTTCAAACGCTGTGCGCAGGCTGGACCCGGCCGGCGTACTCCCCAGATACAGATGTGGTTAGCAGAGCACGGTTAAGCACCCGGCAGCTGGCTCAAGTCGTAATTACGTCAGCCGCCATAGTAAAAGTTTTTTTCTCAGCGCTCGCGTACATTGCAATGCGGAGGATGCCAAGCGGTGGAGAAAAAGCTTAGCTCTTTTCCAAACGTCCTCCTTTCGGGCCCTTGGGCGATGGCTAAACCATTTTTTACCCAATGCGGTAATCCCAAACTACTCGCACCCTCAGCGGGTCGCCATCCATGAAGGGTACACCACAGAAGGTAAACCAATCTGTCTATCGATTGGAAAGCCCGCGCAAAATGGCTCCCTCACCTCCAGTCAATAGATAGCTAGCCTCTTGCTCTCCATGTACTCGCTCTCTGAAAACAAGTATTTAAGAAAACGCGGTCGCCCTCTTTCCTAAACTCATCTAGATTCGCAAACCAGCATTTTTTCCTCTCCATCTTCCTCTTTTCCCTTGTCTTCCTCTTCTCTTTGCCTCTGCCGCTCTCAGCAACCCTAATTCAACAATGGACGAGGTTCACGAAGTCCCCTCTCAGCAAGTCGAACTCGGCGCGCCCCAAACCCACCACCGCGGGGTTGGCTTGCCCAAGATAAACGTCAAGGATGCAGCGCACCGCGCCTACAAGAAGTTCACCACCAGGGAGGGCATTCTCGGCGACTACAACTACGCCTACCTCTTCACGCCCAAGATCCCGTTCGTCAAGTCCAAAAAACAAACGTTCCAACCGTTCTTCTCGCTCAACTCCAGAATGCCTCTGGTCCTGGGCGCCCTTTTGGGTCTGCAGCACGCCCTGGCCATGTTGGCTGGTGTCGTCACCCCGCCCATCATCATCTCGTCCGTAGCAAACCTCGACGTGCAACTCACCCAGTACCTCGTCTCCGTCTCGCTGCTCACCTGTGGAATCCTGTCGCTTGTCCAGATCTCAAGGTTCCATATCCCGTTTACAAAATATTTCATTGGAACCGGTCTCGTGTCGCTCGTCGGTACCTCGTTTGCAACCATCACCATTGTCTCCGCCGCTATTCCTCAAATGTACGCCAACGGCTTCTGCCCCGTCGCCTCGGACGGAACAAAGCTGCCCTGCCCCGATGGATACGGAGCCATCATTGGCACTTCTGCCCTCTGTGGCCTGCTCGAAGTCCTGCTTTCGTTTCTGCCTCCCAAGGTTCTGCAAAAGATGTTTCCCCCCATTGTGACTGGTCCTGTTGTTCTGCTCATCGGAGTTTCGCTCATCCAGACTGGCTTCGAGGACTGGGCCGGTGGCTCCGGTAGCTGTATGGCCCGCCCTGACACCGGTCTCTACAGCATGTGCCCCAGTACCAGCGCTCCTCGCCCTCTTCCCTGGGGATCTGCCGAGTTCATTGGCCTCGGCTTCTCTGTCTACGTGACCATCGTCGTTTGCGAAAAGTGGGGTGCTCCCATCATGAGATCCTGTGCTGTCATTGTTGGTCTTCTCGTTGGATGCATCATCGCCGCTGCTGTCGGCTACTTTGATGGCTCTGGTATCGATGTCGCCCCTGCTGCCACTTTTGTCTGGGTCCACACCTTCAAGCTCTCGCTCTACGGCCCTGCTGTCTTGCCCATGCTCGCCGTGTACATTGTGTGCATGATGGAGGCCATTGGCGACGTCACTGCGACTTGCGATGTCTCCCGTCTCCCCGTCCAAGGCGAGGAGTACGAATCGCGCATCCAGGGTGGTATTCTTGCCGACGGTCTCAACGGTATCCTTGCCGGTCTTATGACTCTGACGCCCATGTCTACCTTTGCCCAGAACAACGGTGTCATCTCACTGACCAAGTGCGCCAACCGCATGGTGGGCTACTGGTGCTGCTTCTTCCTTATCGTCATGGGCATTTTCTCCAAGTTTGCCGCTGCCCTCGTCGCCATCCCCGACTCCGTCCGAGGCGGCATGACCACCTTCCTCTTCACCTCTGTCTGCGTCTCGGGTCTCAAGATTATCTCGACCACGCCCTTCACGCGCCGTGATCGTTTCGTGCTTACCACGTCGCTTGTTTTCGGATTCGGTGCCACCATGGTGCCCGACTGGTTCAGCTACTTCTTCACCTACCACGGCAACAACCACAGTCTCAAGGGACTTCTCAACGCCGTTGAGCTCGTCATGGAGACTGGTTTTGCGCTTGCTGGTTTCGTTGGTCTCATCATGAACCTCATCATCCCCCAGGAGTTTGACGAAAACGATACCCTTGATGAGGAGGTTGAGGGTGTGGCTGCTTCGATTGCCGAGTCCTCCACGCCCGAGCCCAAGACATATATGGCCAAGGCTGAGTCCGAGTAACTGGATCCAAAGTTTATTTTCTTTCTTTATTTTTTTTTTTAATAGTAGTAGCAGTAGTAGTTAGTTTTTTTGGTTTTTTTATATAAATAGTGTTGCAATTTTAATTGTTTTGAGATCTTTCTGATACAATTGTGTTTTCCTTTGTTTGTGGAAATAGATCATTCTGGGGGAGTGTTTCCATGTTGTTCAATCTCACGATCTTTCGACTTGAAGTTTGGAGGAGTAGTTGTTTGTCTGTGCTGTGTTATACTACGCTGCGCTGAGTTATACGCTGCGCTAAATGTGTAGTAGGTTTGAGTCTGCCCATATATATTAAAGTTAGATTTAGAGTGCGCAATACACTCATATTTAATGTGCGCTTACATAACTCAATTGCCGTGTAATTTTGGCAGCTTGCACAGTTGCCGGCTCTCTCTTTTGAGCGACAATTTTAAACGAAATTAAAACGTCTTCACCTTCAGCATCACAAATCGACGAGGGAGACGTTGGAGTGAAGAGAGAAGGATTGAGAGTGATGTAGGGCCCGTTCAAACAGCTGCCTCTCCCGCTGCGGCGCTCATTTGACGTGGGGCTCCAGCATATGAACGCTCGGCGTTCCTGGAGCGCCATATTGCACGGGCAGCACAAGGATGCTTGGCAAACCTTTTTTGATGGCCAAAAACACTTGGCAAGCACAAAGAGGCAAGCGCTACTTGGCAGGCTGCCACGCGCGTGTCCACACGTTGCCGGGGAGGTGCAAGTCATAACTCACGAGACCAGCTGCTGGAATATTTGGTTAACCTGAAAATACCGAAAAATGGTTAACGGAGATGGAAAGAAAACACTGCGCAGCGCTTTGGCACTAAAACAGCAATCGCTCGCCAGCAGCAGCAGCAGCAGTACATAGCAGCCGCTGCAGCGTTTGCTCTTTGAGCTAGCGTGGTGGCTGCCCCACAGATCAGCGGACTACAAACAACAGACACGATCAACTTCGAACTCTTGAGACGACGAGAAGATCAACAGTAGTCTTTGCTCTCGTATCCTGGTCTTCTAGTCTTCTAGTACTAGTTCACCTAGTGTTTCAACGAGTAGCAGCGGTACACTCTTGGTTGGTCTTGTTTTTGTTCAATGTTCGCTCAAAACGGTTTGCGCCCATGGCCCGCCAAGACTCAGCTCCCACCATACGCAACCTTTAGGACTTGTCCGATATCATCGATCTCTTTTTCGTATCTATTACTCTTCTCGTTACTTTTTTATTTCTTTCGTGTGCGTCACTCAAACTGTCACTCAACAATCGATATATACATGTACTAAAAAAGTGCAGCTACTTACCATGTTATCTCTTATCAACCGGCCCTGAGCAATCACATACGACTCCTCCTTCTTCTTCTATTCCTTTTGCTACTCATTTGCAAGTATATATATCCAGGTCTCTCCCCCGTTGTCTCTTCCTTTTTTCTTCTCCATCTCCATCTCCATCTCCATCTTTTCCCTTCGCATTCTCACGAGCCTCCCACAAAAATGGAAGACAAGTCGCAGCCCATCTCGGACGTCACTAACGCCGACGGCTCGAGCCCCTTCGAGCCCAAGACCCCCATTTCCTTGAAAATCAAGGAAAACGCCCGCAGAGTGTACAAAAAGTTCACCACCAAGGAAGGCATCATTGGCGACTACAACTATGCCCATCTCTTCATCCCATCGATCCCCTTTGTCAAGCGCGAACCCGTCGTGCAACCCTTCTTCCCTCTCCATGGAAGCATGCCCTTGGCCCTGGGCGCCGTCCTCGGTCTCCAGCACTCACTCGCCATGCTGGCGGGTGTCGTCACTCCCCCGCTCTTGATTGGAAGCGCCGCCAACTTTGAGACCGCAACCACTCAGTACCTGGTCTCAGCCTCCCTCATCACCTGCGGCCTCCTCTCCATGATCCAGATCTCGCGCTTCCACATTCCCAAGACAAAGTACTTTATCGGCACCGGCCTGATTTCCGTCGTCGGCACTTCCTTCGCGACCATCACCATCGTCTCTGGCGCCCTGCCCAAAATGTACGCCAACGGCTTCTGCCCCGTCGCCGAAGACGGAACGAAACTTCCTTGCCCCGACGGATACGGAGCCATCATTGGTACCTCTGCGCTCTGTGGTTTACTAGAAGTTCTGCTTTCTTTCATGCCCGCTAAAGCCCTCCGCAAGATCTTCCCTCCAATTGTGACTGGCCCCGTCGTTTTGCTCATTGGCATTCACTTGGTCGAGACTGGTTTCCAGAAGTGGGCTGGCGGCACTGGCCTATGTATCAACAGACCCGAGACCGGTCTCTACAGCATGTGCCCCAACATCAACGCTCCTCATCCTCTTCCCTGGGGATCGGCCGAGTTCATTGGTCTAGGTTTCTCTGTATATGTGACCATCATTATCTGTGAGAAGTGGGGTGCGCCCATCATGAAGTCCTGTGCCGTTGTCTTTGGTCTCCTTGTTGGATGCATCATCGCAGCCGGCGCTGGTTACTTCTCCCGCACGAGCATTGACGCTGCCCCCGCTGCTACCTTCGTCTGGACCACCACCTTCAAGCTCTCGCTCTACGGCCCTGCCGTCTTGCCCATGCTCGCCGTGTACATTGTGTGTATGATGGAGGCCATTGGCGACGTCACTGCTACTTGCGATGTGTCCCGTCTCCCCGTGCAGGGCCTCGAGTACGATTCACGCATCCAGGGCGGTGTTCTTGCCGACGGCCTCAACGGTATCCTTGCCGGCCTCATGACCC